>SKCR01014255.1:0-167845 GCA_019454045.1 Zanthoxylum bungeanum | reverse complement strand
TCATGATAAACAATCTATTATAAATGCTTAGAACTAAATTTTGTGACATTACAAATTTTAACGATTAAAAATTAATTCACAAATTTTATTTAATTTAATCGACAAATCGATAAAATTCTAAAATAGTTTTTAATCGAATTATAAACCATTTAATATCATAAATAAATTTATGAAAATGCACATGTATGTATGACATGTTATAATGCAAGAGTATGCATTGTGCTAATTCTATATGACATTTAAAATATGCATTAGTATAAACATTTTATAATTCACACAAAATAAATAAATTTGGATATTAACCGAGTTGACAATTTGGGTATTTCTAAAATTACAAACAACCAAAATAAAATTACATTAATCTCAAATCTGGAAAAAATATAATTAAATTTCTAAGTGACTTTCACACAAAAAATAATTTATTATTATTATTTTACTACCACACAGTGGGCAGTCAAAATCGCCGTACTGTGCGGCTGGCTGCTGCATATATGTGCAGCAGCGAGATTGCTGCTCATGTAGCAGTGCGCTGTGCAGCAGTCTCACTACTGCACATTGCAGTAATAACAAAAAATTGGGAAAAATATTTATATTTTGTTTAATATATTATCTTTCGTCCATCGTCCCTTTGGATTGATCTTCATCTCCAATAATTACATATAATTTACAATTACAAAAAGAAATACCCATTTAATTTTTTGGGTTTACATATGCAATAATATAAAATTAAAAATTAAAATCATAACCCAAAGTCAACCATACAATTAACTATTAATATCCATACATTCATCATCACATGATAATTAAAAAAATGCATAGCCTACTCTTTTACATACATATTAAAATGATTTACAATAAATCATTCTTATTAATATACTAGAATAACTACGACCGCTCATGATACCATTTCTTGGTTTTCAGAGTTCATGCGCAGCAGAAACCATGTTCAGTAACAGAAAAAATTTATTTTATATGAACAATAAAAATCTGATCCGTATTTTCTAGTACATTAATAATATATAATATTTAGAACTCAAGTAAGAAATATACCTGTAGACCTGGATCTATTTGAATCACGATTCTTTGAACCACGAACTTCCTCGACTTATATCCTTACCTTCAACGGCACGTGTGGGCGTGAAAATAATTACGAAGAACACTCTAATTTTTGTGAAGGATTCGTGTACTCAACACATGAGAAGAATCCTTAGCGTAATTTTCTTTATGGTTTTCTAAAAAACCAAACAAGGAAAAACAAAGAAAAAGAAAAAGAAAACTTTTTCCTTTTTCTTTTTCTCTCACCCAAAACACTCACGTTTTTGCTATTTCTTTGTTGTTATTCTTCTTTTTGATTTTTGATCAAAAAGTGATTCAATGCCTTCCGAGCACAGCTCACGTTTCCGGATCAACTTTTGATCAAATAGAATTCGTATCGTTTCAAAATCATGTCAAGCAAATCCATTAAGGATATTATTAATTTTGATTTTCAAAAAATCAAAATAAAATCCTTTAATATTTATCTCATAATTTATTAAAGATAATTTCATAAAATAATAATTTTCAAAATTTCAACTTTTAGAAAATATTATCTCATTAAATTAAAATTTAATTAATCAAATTAATTAAATATTAATTTTCATAAATTAATAAATAGATACATTATCTATTGATAAATATATTATAACAACTTTTGTCATAATTTCCAAACAAGAGTTATATGAAATAATTAGAGTGTAAAATAATTCATAATTATTTTATATAAGTCACAACTATTTTTTTTCGCAATTATTATCGTTCGAACAGTGATAGAAGGCGACGAGGGGACCGATGAACCTATAATTCTAAGCTCCAATAATTCCGTCGATTAATTATAAATTATTTTATAATCAAACCAAATTATTAATTCTGGAGTAACTCCACTAAATACCCAGAATTGCACTCTCAGAATTATAGAATTAATTACTCAAAGTATTCATCCATTGATATAGTCATTACCTATGCAATGATCTTCCATAATAGATTCGTAAAGGAGCTAGGTATAAAATTTGTTAACCATTATATCTTGTAACGACCGGTAATATCGACTGTGGTTAAACTATGGGGACGAGTGTTGCATAGTTTAAATTATGTTGGGACATAGATACACTAATGAAATGACTTTGGGGACAAACGGTAAATTCTTTGAGACTCCGATGCGAAATGGTACGATATTCCACTCCGGACAGTTCCCGATATTTGGGCCATAACTTTCTCATACGAACTTCATTTTTTATGAATTCTATATCATAGGAAAGCTAAGACCGGGTTCTACAACATCCGTGTTGAATAGTGTTCCAAATTCTGAGAAGCACTAGGTCGAATTTGGTGACTTTATCAGACATTCTGCACAATGACGAAAATAAGGCATAAATAAGGAAATTACTCCTTAAATCCAAGCCCAACTTTTCCTTCATTATGGCCCAATAACCCTAAATATCCCTCAAACCCCCTAGAATTCTCTAGAAATGAATAAACAAGTCAAGAAGAAGAAAATAAGTTAATAGCCCCAAGTATATAAAGGGTACTATTTTTGCATCTTCAAAAGGAGAAAAAAAAAAAGGAAAAGGAAACATGAGAAGGAAGAAGAGAAAAGAAAGAAGGAAAAGAAAGAGGAGAAGCCATTTTCTCACCCAAACTAAAGAAGAAGCATATGGAAATCAACACATAACAAATCAAGAAGAGGAATAGCAAGCATAGAAGGCTTGATTGGTGAAAGAAATCCAATGGGTTGAGGTGAGGAATCTTGACCCAAAACTTGAATTGTAGAGTTTTGATTAAGTGATGCTATGTTAGAGTTATTGACATGTTAAAGATTGCATCTAGGTGGACAATAAACTAGGAAACTAATTGTATTAAGAAAATGTCCAAGTTTATGGAAATCTTAGATTTTGAATGAATTGAGATTTAAGAGATTTAAGGGCTCATTTGATGATGGTATATGATGTTTGAATATGGAGGTTTAAAGAGTTGTTTGTGTAAAAGTTATAGTATGGAAGTGTATTTGGGCAACTAGACATGAAAAAGTTGATGTCAGACCCTGAAGTTTTGGCCTAGCAATGCGATGCGCACTGGGGAATTTATGTAGATTCGTTTCTGGATTCGCAACATCGTGACGCGCAAGGACTTGCGTCATGATGGACACTGGAAATTTTCATGCATTCATTTTGGAATTATGAGCGTTGCGATGCGCAAGGCCTTGCGTCGCGACGTGAGATCAGAAATTTCCCCAAAATAGTTTAAATTCATTCCAGCTTCACCCTAACATGCTCAGGACTATGGATGACAGATGCCCATAGATCCTAGTTCAAGGTCAGGCAGTAGCATAGATCTGCACTCCTGACTCTAGTTCAGTGGCTTAGGGGATGACGATACGTAACGCCCCAAGACCACTAGTTAGGCGTATGGGGGACGACGATACGTAACGCCCCCATGCGTTAGTTTTTTCAAAGACAGTTTTTCCAGAGACAGTTTTCAGAAACAGATATTTTAGAAACAGTTTTCAGAGACATATTTCAGTGTCAGATTTTCAAGAAAAGAGTTTTCTAAGATGCAGTTTTCAGAAATGAGAGTTTTATAAAAGAGTTTCAGAAAGAAAAATTAGATTTACAGAAAAGACTCCGAGTTTTGCAGGAATAGTTGTGTTTTCAGAAAAGAAAAGAGCTTTCAGAAAAAGATGATTTCTAATGCCAGTTTAGAAACCAAGAGTTTTCATAAAAGTACATCAATTTTTATTTTAATTGTCCACTCACTTAGATCGTTCAAATGATCTAACCCACCCAACTCCCAGTTTCTTTGTTTTACAGGTATTCCCGGAGGACGAGCTCAAAGGGACGGATACTGATGGCAGTCACTAAAGGGTTTGGTCCATCAAGTCGAGTCACAAATATAATTCAGTTAAGTTTAGTATAGTCCAGTTTCAGATAATTGTATAACAAAGTTGTGTACATGTACTTATGTAAAGAGTTGTTAAGATAAGTAATGTTAAGTTTTATATGTGTGTGCTATTTTATACTCTATGTCATGGTTTGGACAATGGTCCATATATAAGATTATGCTTAAGAATAGAGTAACAATGTTGTTTATAGTTAGAAAATCAGAGGCTCAATGGAATAATACGACTTATTCCTTGCCGGTAGCATCTCCCTTATTGGAGATGTTACAAAGATGGTAGCAGAACATGGTCTAGGGAGTCAATGACTGGAGTGGGTAGAGTGTTGGGGTCTTGTATACGTAGTATGCCCGGGGTACTAGTATGCTAGGTACTACCTCTCCAGTATCCGATCCTCGAGTACGTCCTCAAAGTTCTATAGACAAGTTAGTAAGAATTCCTGAACTATTTGAATATCCTTCATATGAAGTGACTGTATTCTTTCAAATTCCTTCCGTAGTTACCTTGGTTCATTTTCGAAACATCCCAAGGCAAGTTATGAAAATAGGCAGTAAAATTTTAAAGATATTCACCCAAGAAAGTAGAAATATAAAGAGAAAGCTAGAATGAAAATAAAGAATGATACATAGATACTCAAGTAACCAGAGACAGTAAGTGGGAAGGATACATAAGTAGATGATAAAGAAAATACTAGAACTTATAACAGTAAAAACGAATATAGTAAACCTGAGTAAGAGTAAAAGTGCCAAATAGACCCATGTAAGATCTCATCTCCTTTGTAAGGTTTCTTCCTTCTTTAGAAAGTTCCTTCAAGGTAGATCATTAGCCTTTGAGTACCCCGTATAGATGGCGAGCCCTCTGAATAGCAAATGATAGTTAGTACTATAAGAGAGGTAAGAAATCAGAATTTGACATGGGAGTTCCGATAGATATGAGATGTCAAAAAGGGAGAAGAGATTATAAGTCCCAAACCCAGACCCCGCATGCAAGCAAATAGAGGCCGTAAGCGGAAGTAATTAGTTACTTTATCCTGAAAAACCCGACACGGATGCGACCCTAAGCTACCCAAATTATTATCCTTTAGTAATATTGGTTGAAGAAGTTGTCTTGCAAGAGTTTATCTTTTACCTACCCTACATAAGTAATAGGCTCCATCAAGACATAAAATACCAAAAACAGAAATGACGACACCCTTAGAGACGTATGATGATTGTTCCAGCCTGTGTCATCATAGAAAGAGATAATATTACGAGAACTCAGTTCGCATAACGTTAAAATTCTAAGACAGAAGTAGTGAAATTGGGAAGGACGGCTTACCCATAAGAGACCAATGAGACTAATAAAGATAAGTATTTGACAAAATAGATGAATCCCGAGATGGACGAATCAATAAGTCCAATAGAACATAGAAATGAAGCATGAAATAAAATAGTTCGAAGTCACAGTAAGTCGAACCAAAAATTAGAAGCTATCGTTAAAGTGGAAACTTTAATGGAGTCAAGACTCTAAAGTACGAATGGATCAGAGAGATAACTGACCGGTTAAATCACACACGTTACGCAAGCGCACATATCGATCAAGTAGTATAAAAATATTGATCCCACGAGGACTTAATTTTTACAATTGTTATTGATTATTGACGCTGTTTATTTACAAGTATCTAATGAGGTTGGAAGAGATTGTTTGCTGGTTGAAGTTGGATTTGATTAAAATAAATAAATAAAAATACAAAATAAAACAAAGGAAATTAATATAAAGAAAACATCTAGGGTTGTGAATCAACCCAATATTATTCTAATGATGAATTGATTCTCTTATACATGTGTAATATATTAGTTGTTAACTTGGAACACGAAGATATGTATAAGCCTCTTCCGATGGTCAAATGCAAACACCCAAAGTAACCCAATTAACTATATTCCTATGTTAACTAAGTTACCCGAATTCATTAAGGTCAAGTTCCAGTTATGGCTACCCACGCCTGACAGGTATATTCATATCCTGAAAGTAAATCTTTAATATGAGATCATGAGCTATGGAATCAAAGGCTGAAACCTAAAATCCATTCGTCAAGTTCATTTTAAGTTTACAACATCAATCTTATTGGTGATCAGGCAACAAGAAGCTTTAAGGTTAAGATTCAATAAACAAGCCAAAGCATCACATATAATATAATTAAATCAATTATTAAACTCATGAATATTGTGTTTCATCACTTCCCTAGATTAAAAATAAAATGATGGGGTTTGGGGATCCACCTTTAATATTTCAAATCTAGAAATCTCCTTTATTATAATATATAAATTTGCATTATATAACCAATCGACCATATAGGCGGTATCCAATTAAGTCATATTTTGATTAATTCCAACCGACCATAAAGGCGGTATCCAATTAAGTCAGGTTAAAATTAATTTAATTAAGTCCAACTGACCATAAAGGCGGCATCCAATTAAGTCAGGTTTTAAGATAATTTATATATTATAATTTAAGGGAGATTAATCTGAATTATCATAATAAAAATTTCACCCTTCCCCTAGCGGAAATTAACTACAAAACATAAAAGAAATATAAAATAAACAAACTATTATTACTACTACTAAAAATAAAAATACATTAATATAAATATATACAAACAAGATACAATCCTCAGTTCCTTATTAAGAAAGCTAAAGAAAGTATGAATTTGGAAAATGAAATCAGCTTCAATTTATAGGCAAAAAATTCGGTCTGCGGACGCATATGGTGCTATGCGTCGCGACGTGTGCACAATAAATGGCGGTTGTCGGCAGCTGAATTATTGATGTGTGTCGCAACGCAGAGAAGGTTGCGCGTCGTGACGCGTGCTATAGTGATGATGCAGTGATGATGCAAGCGATGACGTGTGTTGGCAGTTGAATAATTAAGGCCACGTCGCGACGCAGAGGTCCTGTGCGTCGCGATGTGTGAACATAAAATTTCCTCTTTGCCCCTTTTGTCCATTTTTCACCGTTTTAATCCCGATTTGATTCCATTCAGTCTCAAAACTTTATTTATCTGTAAAATAAACAAAAATACATCAAAATGTTCATCAAAATCGAGAAACTAAATAAAATATTAAGTCAAATGGGAGGTAAATATTGATATATTTTCTACTCATCACACCCTAAACCTAATATTTTGCTAGTCCTCGAGCAAAATAAAAAAAAATGAAATAAACAACTAAAACTAAATTAAACCAAGCCACTTTCGTAGGGATCATGGTTGCATTTAGCGTATGTAACAAGCCTTTAAACCCCTAGGTGTCCCTAATGGATAAGTTATAGTCTCGTTAGGGCTTACAGCGGCGATACCCACAAACATCAATTACATGCACATGCAATCACACATAAAAACAAAACAAAAGAAAGAAATAAAAGAAAATAATAGCTATATATACATTGTACTTAGAGAATGTCTAGCAACAAAGTTAAAAGAACCTTTAAAATACATACTACAACTAAAATTCATTCCTTTGAACAAAGTATCTAAATCAGACTCTAAGTGTGTGTGTGAATCATTCTACAAACAACTTCGATTCTAAGTTATTAGCTAGGTGAGTTTGTCTCAATTCTCAGTAGTTTATGACCCAACCTGACTATCTAACAATTGTTCTGTCTGCCACAATATGCGTAAAGTGAGGTATGAATTTTTTAAGCTTTACCGTTTGACGCGAACGATCATTGCTTACTGAGGCAAGATGTCTGATTACTAAGTGGAAGCTTATTTATTAACTAACTCAAGCCGCATCATTTGACGCGAATAGTCACTACTGGCCAGGCAAGACACCCGGTTACTAAGTAAGAACTTGGTCAGTTTTTATTCGTCATTCATTTTTTTTATCATCATATCACACATCATAAATAAATGCAGACAACAACAGATATATAGGCAAACAGTCATTCATCATCTACTGATTATTTTAACTAGTCACTTTGTCAAGTCCTTATTTCTAGATTTAATATTTCAAATCTAGAAATCTCCCTTATTATAATATATAAATTTTCATGAATTACCAATTGACCATATAGGCGGTATCCAATTAAGTCAAATTTAATTTAATCCAACCGATAATAAAGGCAGTACCCGATTAAGTCAGGATTAAGAATATTTTAATTAAGTCCAACCGACCATAAAAGCGATATCCAATTAAGTCAGGTTTTAAGATAATTTATATAGTATAAAATAAGGGAGATAAATCTAAATTATCATAATAAAAGTTTAACCCTTCTCCCAGCGGAAATTAACTACAAAACATAAAAGAAAGATAAAATAAATAAACTAATATTACAACTACTAAAAATAAAAATACATTACTATAAATATATACAAACAAGATACAATCCTCAATTCCTTATTAAGAAAGCTAAAGAAAGTATGAAAATGGAAAATGAAATCAGCTGGAATTTATAGACAAAAAATCTAGTATGCGTCGCAACGCGCAGGGTGCTCTACGTCACGACGCGTGCACAATAAATGATGGCTGCATTATTTCATCGGTGCATTGCGATGGAAAAGGCTTGGGCGTCGCAACGCGCGCTACATTGATGATGCAATGATGAAGCAAGTGATGACGTATGTCGGTAATGCATTATTTAGTACGCGTCGCGGCGAAGAAGTCCTGCGCGTCGCGACTCATGAACAATAAATTTCTCATTTTACTTTTTTTGTCCTTTTTTCATTTTTCACCGTTTTAATCCCGATTTGATTCCATTCAGTCTCAAAACTTTATTTATCTGTAAAATAAACAAAAATACATCAAAATGTTCATCAAAATCGAGAAACTAAATAAAATATTAAGTCAAATGGGAGGTAAATATTGATATATTTTCTACTCATCACACCCTAAACCTAATATTTTGCTAGTCCTCGAGCAAAATAAAAAAAAATGAAATAAACAACTAAAACTAAATTAAACCAAGCCACTTTCGTAGGGATCATGGTTGCATTTAGCGTATGTAACAAGCCTTTAAACCCCTAGGTGTCCCTAATGGATAAGTTATAGTCTCGTTAGGGCTTACAGCGGCGATACCCACAAACATCAATTACATGCACATGCAATCACACATAAAAACAAAACAAAAGAAAGAAATAAAAGAAAATAATAGCTATATATACATTGTACTTAGAGAATGTCTAGCAACAAAGTTAAAAGAACCTTTAAAATGCATACTACAACTAAAATTCATTCCTTTGAAAAAAGTATCTAAATCAGACTCTAAGTGTGTGTGTGAATCATTCTACAAACAACTTCGATTCTAAGTTATTAGCTAGGTGAGTTTGTCTCAATTCTCAGTAGTTTATGACCCAACCTGACTATCTAACAATTGTTCTGTCTGCCACAATATGCGTAAAGTGAGGTATGAATTTTTTAAGCTTTACCGTTTGACGCGAACGATCATTGCTTACTGAGGCAAGATGTCTGATTACTAAGTGGAAGCTTATTTATTAACTAACTCAAGCCGCATCATTTGACGCGAATAGTCACTACTGGCCAGGCAAGACACCCGGTTACTAAGTAAGAACTTGGTCAGTTTTTATTCGTCATTCATTTTTTTTATCATCATATCACACATCATAAATAAATGCAGACAACAACAGATATACAGGCAAACAGTCATTCATCATCTACTGATTATTTTAACTAGTCACTTTGTCAAGTCCTTATTTCTAGATTTAATATTTCAAATCTAGAAATCTCCCTTATTATAATATATAAATTTGCATGAATTACCAATTGACCATATAGGCGGTATCCAATTAAGTCAAATTTAATTTAATCCAACCGATAATAAAGGCAGTACCCGATTAAGTCAGGATTAAGAATATTTTAATTAAGTCCAACCGACCATAAAAGCGATATCCAATTAAGTCAGGTTTTAAGATAATTTATATATTATAAAATAAGGGAAATAAATCTAAATTATCATAATAAAAGTTTAACCCTTCTCCCAGCGGAAATTAACTACAAAACATAAAAGAAAGATAAAATAAATAAACTAATATTACAACTACTAAAAATAAAAATACATTACTATAAATATATACAAACAAGATACAATCCTCAATTCCTTATTAAGAAAGCTAAAGAAAGTATGAAAATGGAAAATGAAATCAGCTGGAATTTATAGACAAAAAATCTGGTATGCGTCGCAACGCGCAGGGTGCTCTACGTCACGACGCGTGCACAATAAATGATGGCTGCATTATTTCATCGGTGCATTGCGATGGAAAAGGCTTGGGCATCGCAACGCGCGCTACATTGATGATGCAATGATGAAGCAAGTGATGACGTATATCGGTAATGCATTATTTAGTACGCGTCGCGGCGAAGAAGTCCTGCGCGTCGCGACTCATGAACAATAAATTTCTCATTTTACTTTTTTTGTCATTTTTCACCGTTTTAACCCTGATTTAATTCCATTTAGTCTCAAAACTTTATTTATCTGTAAAATAAACAAAAATACATCAAAACGTTCATCAAACTCGAGAAACTAAACAAAATATTAAGCCAAATGAGCGGTAAATACTAATATATTTTTCGCTCATCACACCCCCAAACCTAACATTTTGCTAGTCCTAGAGCAAAACAAACGAAACAAAATGAAATAAACAACTTAAAATAAATTAATCTAAGCCACTTTCGTAGGGATCACGGTTTCATTTAGCATATGCAACAAGCCTTTAAACCCCTAGATGTCCCTAATGGACGAGTTGTTATCTTGTGAGGGTTTACAGCGACGATACCCACAAACGTCAATCATGCACATGCAATCACACATAAAAACAAAACAAAAAGAAAAAAAATAAAAAAAATAAACGAAAATAACAACGATATATACAATATCCTTAGAGAATGTCTAGCAACAAAGTTAAAGGAACCTTCAAAATGCATACCACAACTAAAATCCTTTCCTTTGAATAAAGTATCTAAATTAGACTTCAAGAGTGTGTGTGAATAACTCTGCAAACAACTTCGATTTTAAGTTATTAACTAGGTGAATTTGTCTCAATTCTCAGTAGTTGATGGGTCAAACCAACCTGACTATCTAAAATTATTCTGTCTGCTACAATATGTGTAAAATGAGTGTGGTTTTTTTGAAGCTTCACCGTTTGACGCGAACGATCACTACTTACTAAGGCAAAATATCTGGTTAATAAGTGGAAGATGCTCGGTTACTAAGTAAGAGCTTGGTCAGTTTTTATTCATCATTCATTTTTTTAAAGATAAAAATAAACAACCTCACCCCCAAACCTATACCAAGAATTGTCCCCAATGTATTAGAAAATAAAATAAAGAGAATGGAACAACACTACCGTGGTGATTCATGCCTCTGCCCCATTGTCATCCTCACTGTCATCCCCTGGAAGGTCAGGGAATACAGGACTCTGTTCATCGCTTATGTTGAGATGGTGAACCATTTGTTGAAGCAATTACCTCGTGGCTATACTGTCTTGTACTATAAGTCAATGCGAGATTCCATTTGATCTAAGCGATGTTACATAGAGCCTGGCCATGATGATCTCCGTGTAGGTTGAGGTTGTTGTTATGGAGCTGCAGGTGCTGAGGAAGAGCCGGCCTAAGCTGGCCTCTCTGCTTGGAGTTGTTGAATTATTCTATAGGTCAATACAGTGATGGACTGCATCATTTCTTCCCTAGGATCGACGAGCACCCTAGCCAACATGCATAGGTTTGTGATCAAGCTGTAGTACAACAGGCCAGTTTGAGCAGAATATGTCGCCCGAACGATATTGGTTGATATTAGACCTCATACATCAATAGTATGTCCCTCCAACAGAGAGTGCAACATGATCATTCGTTCTTTGGTTACATTGGTGATATGGGCGTCTGGAAGTAATATGCGGGTAAGGAAATGAAACCAAACCCTGGCATCTGGCTTAAGATATCGTGAGCTCATCTTCAAATATTCCCCATTGCTGCTAATATCCCAAACATCATTGGGGATGCAAAGTGTTTGTGTTAGATGAGCCATGTCCAGATGCTCTATGCCTTAAGTGTATTCATCTACCTCCATATCAGGCAACCCATAATACCGATTAATTGTAGATTTGTCAAACATCACCTGTTGAGCTCTAACTAGCACCTGATATGCCTGATGCTCATAGGCATTGGCGTAAAATTCACGAACTACTGGTATGCAGGCTGGGGTAGGCTGCTGGCAAAGCTTATGCCAATGCCTGATGGCAATAATTATATCAATTTGGGGGTACTTCTCGGGGTCTATATCGAAACCCCTCTCCTTAATTGGGACTTTTTGTCTCATCCCCTTTTCATAACGACGCTCAGAAGTTGCTGATAAAAATTTAGTGGCATCGAAACTCGGTCCGGATGTCACTGAGGTCCTCGATCTCATTGGGGCTATTTTTTATTTTTTGAAAAAAGTTCAGCAGAATTTCCCCTAATTTTCAAGAATTCCTAAATTTAACCCTAAAATTCCTAACACTTCAACAATTCACAAATCACAAACAGCCTTCGCCCCCAAAACTATGAATTTGTCAATAGTAGTAGCCACTGATCGGCGTGATCACACACGTATAACGCAAGTGCACGTATCTCTCAAGTAGTATAAAAAGTATCGATCCCACAAGGACTTAATACATAAGCTATTAATTTATGAAGCCAAATGTTTACGAGTATCTAATAGATTAGTTGTTGATTGGATGGTGATTTTAAACTAAAAAAGTAAATAAAATAGTACGAATGTAAATTAAAGGAAAATTCAATATTATTAAACTATCTAGGGTTGTGAATTCTTCCAATATCTTTTAAAGATGAAGTGGTTATCTCATGTTTGTGCAATATATTGGTTTATTAATCTGGAACACGAAATTATGCAAAAGCCTTTGTCGATGGTCAGATGCAAGTACCCAGTGTAACCTAATTAATCATATGTATATATTAATCAAGTTACCTGAATTCATTAAGATTAAGTTCCAATTGTGGCTACCCCCGCCCGATAGGTATATGTCTATCATGGATGGAAATCTATTGAGGGGTATCTAATCCTTAAGGGAGATCGTGGGCTATTAACTCTAAGGCTGAAACCTAAAATTCCTCCGTCAATTTTATTTTAAGTTTACCAGATCAATCTTATTAATGGCCAGTTAACAAGAAGCATTAAGCTTAAGACTTAATAAATAAACCTTTATCTTACCCAAAATACAAAATAACCCCTTATAAACTAGTGATATTGGAATTAATCACAACCCCAGTTAATAAGTTTAGTTACAAAACATACTTAGGATTACTAAACACCTAAATAAACAAAACATCATAAAAAAATAACTTGGAGATAAATAAAAGTAAAATTACAATAATGAAAGAAAATGTTGGGTTAGAGGATCCACTTTTAATATTTCAAAATTAGAAATCTCCCTTATTGTCAATGTTTACCGATTAAATAATTATATTTAACCAGACCATAAAGGGGGTAATTCTATTTGTCTCAATTAAATCCAACCGACCATATAGGCGGTAACAAGGTTATTACCTAAACCAACCATATAGGCGGAAACTACGTCTGAAATGTAAAACCGACCATATAGGCGGTAAATATGGTTGTCACTTAAACCGGCCATATAGGCGGTAACTAATTAATCCAAATTTTAATTAAAATAAGGGAGATTAATCTAATTTATTATATTAAAAGTCTCACATTTTCACCCCAGCAGAATGAGATTACTTGCTAACGCTATAAATGAAAACACACAAAATTTTATTAATTAAATAAAAAGAAAATACAAGAAAACTTAAATAAATATACAAGACAATTTCCTTTAGGTTTTCATGGAGAAATTCCTCCAAAGAAAGCATGAAAAATTTACAAAGTTTAGCTTGGTATTTATAGGCAAATCTAAAGGCTTCCACCAATTTCTCCACCAATTGCTCCACCAAACATGGCATCAAACATGGCACCAAATCCTCCACCAAACATGCAAGAAGTTTGACAATTTCTATTTTTTATTTTTTTTATTTTTTTATTTTGAAAATGACTTAAATAATTACATATAACACACTTATGAATATTTTATCAATTTCGGTCATGGAAACCTCCGAATTCGAAATTATTATGAACTTCAAAGTTGTAGATCATTAAGTCTTCTTTAATCTGGAACTTAAATCACCTCAATCCGATATTGGAGTAAAACGTTATGGCCAAAATATGAAAATTGTGCAAAGTTGGAATTTCCGAAATTGTACTTCGTTAGAATGTCATTTCAAGTTTCCAATCTCCAAAATCAAAATGTCAAGTCCAGTTTTTGCCCTTATTTGTTCCACATTTCGTCCTGATTGATTCCATTCAGTCCCGATTTTATTTTATTTGCAAAATAAACTAAAACACATCAAAACATTCATAAAACTCGAGAAACTATACAAAATATTAAGTAAAATGGGCGGTAAATAATGATATATTTTTCGCTCATCACACCCCCAAACCTAACATTTTACTAGTCTTCTAGAAAAAATATAAAATAAAATGCAACAAATAATTAAAATTAAACTAAGCCACTTTCGTAGGGATCGCGGTTGCATTTAGCGTATGCAACAAGCCTTTAAACCCTTAGGTGTCCCTAGTGGACGAGTTGTAGTCTCGTGAGGGCTTACAGTGACGATGCCCACAGACGTCAATCTAATGCACACAAAAGCAAAAAGACAAGAGAAAATAGAATAAACAAGTTAGTGACTAAACAAGTGAAACTTCTTATCCAAGTTAGTAGTTGTTTTCTTTCTTTCTAAATTACCAAATAAGTAAATTCTCCGATTATTTTTACCATTCTTCATTTACACAACCAACAAGGTATTAATCAGATCATTGTGCCCACAATATTCATAAGTGTAGTTGAAAAGAGAGTAATATTTTTGTCCTAAAGTTAAATCAGAATTCACACCCTTTTTTTTGCAATGGTTTTTTTTTTATTTTATATACAATATCTTCCATCCATGTAGCGATTTTTGGGTCAGTGACTCCCAAGCCAATTAGCTTTAGGGCACTAGGTGTTAAGAAACCCTTACAGACTTAATTACTCGGATTTCAGATATCTTTTTTTTTTCATAACATCTTTGATCCATGTAGCGAGCTTTGAGCCAGTGACTCCCAAACCAGTTGGTTTTAGGGCACTAGGTGTTAAGACACTCCAACGAACTTAATTACTCAGATCTCAGATGTGTCTTTTATAACATCTTTAATCCATGTAGCGAGCTTTGGGCCAGTGACTCCCAAACCAGTTGGCTTTAGGGCACTAGGTGTTAAAACACCCCTACGGACTTAATTTCTCAGATCTCAGATGTTTTTTTTTCCATTGCTTTTTTTAGATGCTTCCTCCAATTAAACTAGAGCACTGAAAATTACAAACTTTTCACTTACAACTCATGGTCGTATGTTACCATGCATGGTGATAATACCTGTCAACTGAATATATGAAGATCAAATTTAGTCAGTATTATGGAGAATTCACAAATTAAATAATTCAAAACGAAATAAAAAAAATTAACTTGTTACGAAATAGGTTGAGATACGTCTCAGGAGTGTAAATTCTTTACACAGCTATCTCAAACATTAATTTCCACCCGATTAGTCAAATTTAAAACATAAAAAAATAAAATATATATTTTTTTATATTTTTGATTTTTATATATTTTTGAAAATGTTTTGAAAAATTTTGACTAAAAATCAAATAAAAACAACATAACAAAAAATAAATACAAGATATTAGTCAACTATTCCCCAACCCCCAAACCTAATTGAGACATTGTCCCCAATGTCTCAAAAAGAAGAAGAAGAATAGTTTAGAAGATAGTATCTGGTTAGTTGAAATTCTACATCTCGAAAGAAAATTAAAGGTTAAGATCCAGATTTACCCGACACTTCTTACCACGATCATTATCATACCAATTAATCTTGGAAATGATAGGGTCAATTTGTGGTTTAAAGGCTAAAAGTTGGTCAATTAAATCATGGGCAGTCCTGGCAGTGAAGATGATATCTTTACAGGTTTCGACACGAATCCATTTCTCCGGGCATCATCAAGAAACACACAAAGAAAATCATAAAATCCATCAGCATTAAACAGTCTAATCGGTTTCTGGTGTATGTTCAAGTTCGCCCAAGATAGTACTGTAAAAATTTCCTCCATCGTACCCAAGCCATCTGGCAAAGCAATAAAAGCATCAACACAGTTAATCATTTCTACCAGTCGTTCAGACATACCTGGTACGATAAGTTCCTCTCCGTTTGATGGTCCTATAAGATTCTCCTCTGCCAAAGGTTTTGGGATGATTCCCAGAACTTGACTACCTCCTTCCTGTACGACCCTTGAAACGTACCTCATTAGTCCAAGATTGCCACGACCATATATTAGGTGCATATTCCTTTCAGCTATGACTCGACCCAATTCATGTGCTGCCCTACGAATTCTGGTTTAGAACCAGCACTAGTACCGTAAAACACACAAATGTTTACAACTCGTCCTCTTGATGTTGCTTCCATTTTTATTTTTTTATGTATTTTTTTCTCAAGTCTGGATGCCTTCAAGAGTGCAATGATGAATTGAATTTATAGAACCTGAAAAAGAGTGAGTAATAATAGCACTAGTACTTGCCAAATGACAATTATTAGCTAAATGGTAAAATATATCGTGAAAGTATGGATCATGTCAGAGAAAATAAAAGAAAATACAAAACAAATCATAATTATTAGATAAATACAAAGAGATAATAATATTTACTAGAAATAACGACTTGAATGACGTCTATGCGTCAGAGACAAGTTTCCCATCCAATTTTCTTATAAATTGGCAAACAGGGTCTTTTAGAGTCAGATTCCCGAGACTTAAATATTGTTTCTTTTTGGAATTGTTCATGTAACATGCGAATTGCATGATACACATATCCACTGGAATGCGTCTCAAGAGTCAATGATATGTCATCCAAAGACTCCTTACTCATGCCATCCCTAATGAATTTAATTTTATCTTCACGGTTATCAAACACCATTCCTAAAGAACGACAACGAGTAGTACATGTCATGCGTGTATATTTATAGCAAACACCTAGTCTTTTAGCTCTTCTTTTCCTAGCGTATGTGATTCTTCTTAAACCAGGCAGATATGAAATAAAAGAGTCAGAGGACTCACCTGCCAATCGGACCCGTGCTTCAATAATCCAACGAATGTCATTAGGAATACCTTTCATCATCAGAAGTCTCATTCGTTCCAAGCGAGCTTTGTAGACTTTCGTAAGAGAGTTTTAAGGGAGAGAAGGAAATTCCTTGTGAAAATTTGCGAGAACGTCTTCCATCATGAAATGTGACTTTACCTACAAAAATTAAACACACAAAAAATAAAACACACTAAATCTAAATATATACACAATTTACATGGGTTGCCTCCATGCTAGTTGACCGACATTTTCACACGCGTATAACGCAAGCGCACGTATTTTTCAAGTAGTATAAAAAGTATCGATCCCACGAGGACTTAATACCTAAGCTATTAATTTATGAAGTTAAATGTTTACAAGTATCTAATGGATTGATTGTTTGATTTGAAAGTGATTTTAAATTTAAAACAAGTAAATAAAATTGCACAAAAGTTGATTTAGGAAAATTCAATTTTAAAACTATCCAGGGTTGTGAATCCTTCCAATATCATTTTTAAAGATGAAGTGGTTATCTTACGGTTGTGTAATATATTGGTTTATTAACTTGGAACACGAAATTATGTAAAAGCCTCTTCCGATGGTCAGATACAAACACCCAGTGTAACCCAATTAATCATATTCCTATGTCAATTGATTTATCTGAATTCATTAAGATTAAGTTCAAATTATGGCTACCCTCGCCCAACAGGTATATTATTATCCTGTAAGGAAATCTATAAAAGGGTTATCTATCCTCAAGGAAGATCGTGGGTTATTGAATCTAGGGTCTTAAACCTAAAATCTATTTTCCAATTTCATTTTAAGTTTACGAGTTCAATTTTATTAATGGCCAGTTAATAAAAAGCATTAGGAATAAGGCTAATAAAAAAACCTTTATATTACCCAAACCATAAAATAACCCTTATAAACCGATGATATTGGAATTCACCACAACCCCAAATAACTGACTTAGTTCTGACACATATTTACGGGTAGTAAGAACTTAAATAAAATAAAAGACATAAAGTAAATTGCTGGAAATTAAATACTGAAAAGTAAATGACGGAAAGTAAATGCTGAAAATTAAATACTGAAAATTAAATGATGAAAAGTAAATGCTGAAAGTAAATTGCTGAAAGTAAATTACTGAAAAGTAAATTTCTGAAAGTAAATAAACTAAAAGTACAATAAAAGAAAACGCTGGGGTTAGAGGATCCACTTTTATTACTACTATTTTAGATATCTTCCTTAATATAATATATTAACTTTGCGTGATAATTATCAACCAGCCATATATGCGGTATTCTGAATAAGTCAAATTAAGAATTAATTACCAACCGACCAACCAGGCAGTATCCATGCTTAGTCAGGTTAAAACCAATTTATAATTAATTACCAACCGACCAATATGGCGGTATCCTCATTAAGTCAGATTTTAAATAGTTATTATATTATAATTAGGGGAGATTAATCTAAAAAGTAATAATAAAAGCTTTACCTTTTACCCCAGCAAGGGGGAGTTACCTCCTCATTGCTTGAAAAGTAAAAACTGAAAAAGTAAAGAAAGGAAAGTATTGTGTGTAAAAGTAAATTGCAGAAAGTAAAAACTGAAAAAGTAAAGAAAAGAACGTGCGAAAGCGAAAATTAATTACTGAAAGCTGTAAATAAACAAACAAGATACAATCTTCTTAGTTATTCTTAAGGAATTTCAAAGAAGAAAGTATGCATTTACAAATGAAATGGCTTGGTATTTATAGGCAAAATTTTACCTCCACCAAATCCATTATTAATTATTCTACTAATTGCTCCACCAAATCCATTATTAATTGCTATCATGCTTGGTGGGAGCTTGACTATTTTTATTTTTTATTTATTTATTTATTTATTTGCTTTGAAAATGACTTTAATAATTACATATAACACACTTACGGATGTTTTATCAATTTCGGTCATGAAATATTCGGAATTCAAAATTATTTTGTTCTTCCAAGTTGTAGATCTTTGAGGCTTCTTTAATCTGGAACTTGAATTACCTCAATCTGATATCAGAGTAAAAAGTTATGCCCAAAATACGACAATTGCGCAAAATTGGAATTTCTGAAACTGCACTTCGTTAGAACGCCCTTTCAAGTTTCCAATCTCCAAAATTAATATGTCAAGTCCAATTTTTGCCCTTATTTGACCCACATTTCGTCTTAAATAATTTCATTGAGTCCCAATATTATTTTATCTGCAAAATAAACTAAAACACATCAAAACGTTTATCAAACCCGAGAAATTAAACAAAATATTAAGTAAAATGGGCAGTAAATATTGATATATTTTCTGCTCATCACACCCCCAAACTTAACATTTTGCTAGTCCTCGAGCAAAACAACAAAATAAAATACAATCAACAATAAAATTAAACAAAGCCACTTTCGTAGGGATCACGGTTGCATTTAGCATATGCAACAAGCCTTCAAACCCCTAGGTGTCCCTAGTGGACGAGTTGAAGTCTCGTGAGGGCTTACAACAACGATACCCACAAACGTATTATAAAAATAAAAAGATAATAAAACTAATGCACACAAAAGCAAAAAGACAAGAGAAAATAGAATAAAGAAGTTAGTGACTAAACAAATGAAACTTCTAATCCAAATCAATAGTTGTTTCGTTTCTTTTTAAATTACCGAATAAGTAAATTCTCCGATTATTTTTACCATTCTCCATATACACAGTCAAAAAAATATTAATCAACTCATTTTACCCACAATAGTCACGAGTGTAGTTGAGAAGAGAGTAATATTTTTATCCTAAAGTTTTATCAGAATTCACACCTTTTTTAAGCAATAGAATAATTTTTTTTTTTTTTTGATTTTATTTTATTTATATACAATATCTTCCATCTATGTAGCGAGCTTTGGGCCAATGGCTCCCAAACCAGTTGGTTTTAGGGCACTAGGTGTTAAAACACCCTTACAAACTAATTTCTCAGACTTCATATATATATATATATTTTTTTTTTTGCAACATATTTGATCCATGTAGCGAGCTTTGGGCCAGTAACTCCCAAACCAGTTGGTTTTAGGGCACTAGGTGTTAAAACACCCTTACAGACTTAATAACTCGGATCTCATACGTTTTTTTTTACTCCATCGTTTTTTATAGATGCTTCTCCAATTAAACTAGAGCACTGAATATTACAAACTTTTCAATTACAGCTCAAGTTTGCATGTTACCATGCAAGTTGATAATATCTGTCAACTGAGCATATGAAGATCCATTTTAGTCAGTTTTATGGAGAATTCACAAATAAAATAATTCAAAAGGAAATAAACAAAAATTAACTTATTTCGAAATAGGTTGAGATATGTCTCAGGAGTGGAAATTCCTTACTTGGCTATCTCTCACCAATTTTATCTGATTAATCAAATTAAAAACACAAAAACAAACAAAAACAAATTTTTTTTTTATTTTTGTAAAATTTTTTAATTTTTTTTCGAAAATTTTAAACTAAAAATAACGTAATAAAAACAAGATACTAGTCAACTATTCCTCTCCCCCAAACCTAAATGAGACATTGTCCCCAATGTCTTAAAAAGTAGAAGAAGAGTTTAGAAACAGTACCTGATTAGCTGAAATTCTGGATCCAAAATGAAAATTAAAGGTTAAGATCAAGATTTATCCGACGCTTCTTACCACGATCATTATCGGACCAATTAATCTTGGAAAGGATAAGGTCAATTTTTGGTTCAAATGCTAAGATTTGGTCAATTAAATCCTGGGCAGTTTTGGCAGTGCAGAGGAGTTCTTTTACAGGTTTTGACACAAACCCATTTCTTCGGGCATCATCAAAATACACAAAGAAAATCATAAAATCCATCTGCGTTGAACAATCCAATTAGTTTCTGGAGTATGTTCAAGTTTGCCCAAGATAATACTGTAAAAATTTCCTCCATTGTACCCAAGCCACCTGGCAAAGCAATAAAAGCATAAGCACAGTTAATCATTTCTACCAGTCGTTCAGACATACCTGGCACAATTAGTTTCTCTCCGTTTGATGGTCCTATTAGATTCACCTCCGCCAAAGGTTTTGTGATGATTCCCAAGACTTGACTGCCTTCATCCTGTACGGCCTTTGAAACGATCCCCATTAGTCCAAGATTGCCACCGCCATATACTAGGTGCATATTCCTTTCAGCTAAGACTCGACCCAATTCATGTGGTGCCGCTACATATTGTGGCTTAGTACCAACACTAGTACCATAAAAGACACATATATTTACAACTCGTCTTCTTGAAGTGGCTTCCATTTTTATCTGGATGCCTTCAAAAGTGCAATGATGAGTTGAATTTATAACACCTGAAAAGGGTTAGTAATAATAGCACTAGTATCTTCCAAATGACGATTATAGCAAAATTATAAAAGAAATCGTCAAAGGTCAAAAAGTCTGGATCATGTCGGAGAAAATAAAAGAAAATAACAAAACAAATCACAATTATTAGGAAAAGACAAAGAGATATAATATTTACAAGAATGTAACGGCTTGAATGACGTCTATGCGTCAGGGACAAGCTTCCCATCCAATTTTCTTATAAATTGGCAACATGGTATTTTAGAGTCAGATTCCCAAGACTTAATTGTTTCTTTCTTTACGGAATTGTGCATATAACATGCGAATTTTGTGATACACATATCCACTGGGATGCGTCTCAAGAGTTTTAGATATGTCATCCAAAGACTCCTTACTCAAGCCATCCCTAATGAAATTAATCTTATCTTCGCGGTTATCAGACACCATTCCTAAAGATCGACAACGGGTATCACAAAACATACGAGCACATTTATAACAAACACACATTCTTTTGGCTCTTCTCTTTTTAGCATATGTGCTTCTACCTAAACCAGGCAGATGTGAAATAAAAGAGTCAGAAGACTCACCTGCCAATCGGACCCGTGCTTCAATAATCCAACGAATGTCAGTAGGAATACCTTTGATCATCAGCAGTCTCATCCGTTCCAAGCGAGCTTTGTAAACTTTCATTAGAGAGTTTTGAGGGAGAGAAGGAAATTGCTTGTGAAGTTTTGCGAGAACTTCTTCCATCCTGAAATGACTTAACCTGCAAAAACTAAACACACAAAAATTAAAAGACACCAAATCACAATATATATACAAATTGCATGGGTTGCCTCCCAGCTAGCGCTAAATTTAAAGTCGTCAACTAGACATGACTGCCCGAACATTAGACTGGATCTGAAAGTGTGACACTTTCTTTTTGTCGCTCAAATGATTCTCCCCAGTAGTGTTTGACACGCTTGTTTTTAACCTTGAATGTTTTGTTGGAGTCAGGATCATGTAACTCAACGGCTCTATCTGGTAAAACCTTGGTGATTAGGAATGGACCTGACCACTTTGATTTTGGCTTCCATGGAAAGAGTTTCACCCTTGATTTGTTTAACAGTATCATCTGTCCTAGTTCCAGTTGTATGCACACTAACTTATCATCATGTTTCTTTCTGGCCTTTTCTTTGTATAATTTGGCATTCTCAAAAGGATGTATGTGAAATTCCTCCAATTCTTTGAGCTGGTGGAACTGTTTCTCTTCTGTTGCTTGTAGTACAAGAATAGGCTTCTTTAGTACGTAGTATGCTTTATCTTCAGGCTCCACAGATAGTTTGTCAGTAGAACTTTGCATTGCATTGGAGTTCTGGATGGTACTATGTATCACATCAAGTCTGAAACATTCATCATTCTTTTCGTCATCCGAGAAATTCATGGATTTGAAAACATTGAATGTTACTTCTTGGTCATGTACCCTCATGGTTAGTTCTCCTTTTTGTACATCAATAATGGTTCGACCTGTAGCCAAGAATGGTCTCCCGAGGATGATCGACACGTCTTCATCTTCCTCCATATCAAGGACAATAAAATCTGCTGGGAAAATGAATTTGTCAACTTTGACCAGCACATCTTCAACTACACCTCTCGGAAATACGAGCGTTCTATCAACAAGTTGTAGAGAGACTGAGGTGGGCATTGTTTCTCCAATCTGTAATTTCCTGAACATAGAAAAAGGCATCAAATTAACACTTGCACCTAAATCACACAAAGCCTTACCGAAGTCATGTTCTCCTATGGTGTAAGGAACAATGAAAATGCTAGGATCTTTCAATTTTTAAGGAAGTTTCCTCTGAATGATAGCGCTGCATTCTTCTGATAATGCTATTGTCTCGTAATCTCCCAATCTCCGTTTTCATGAAAGAATGTCTTTCATGAATTTGGCATAGTTGGACATTTGTTCCAACACTTCTGCAAATGGAATGTTGATATGCAGCTTTTTGAAGATCTCCAGGAATCGAGAAAACTGCTTGTCTAGTTTATTCTTCTGGAGACGCTGTGGAAAATGTGGAGGTATAGTGATTCTTTCTTGATCTTTTTCCTTTCCTTCTTGTTCCTCTATCTATGGAACTGCTTCGCTGCTTTCTTTTGGAACTTCCTCAACAGTTGCCTTGACTCCAATATTTTTGTTAATTTCAGTACCGCTTTTTTATATGATGGCATGACATTGTTCCTTCCCCATGTTCCTCGGATTTGGTTCAGTGTTGCTAGGAAGGTTACCTGGCGGTCTGTAACTCTGAGCATTGGCCAGTTGTCAAATTTGATTCTCTAGTCCTTTAATAGAAGCTGATTGACTTTGAATTAATGCTGTTTGAGATTGAAAAAAAAGCATCATACCTAGCTGCTTGAGAGTCGTGTATTGCTTCTATCTTTTTCAAGTGGGTCAGCACTTCTGTTATTCATGTTTCTTTGTCATACTCATGGCCTTTGTTTTGCTATTGGAATCCGGGTGGTGGATTGTTCATTTGCCCTGAATTGTTGTTCCATGCGAATTGGGATGATTCCTCATGTTGGACAATTATGACCTATAGCATCACTATTTGTACAGATCATGGTGTTGTTGTACAAATTAACTATGTGACAAATGAAATTGCCCTTTTATCATTTGTAATTAGATTACCAAGATATAAATGATAGAAGGTCCTTATTATTAGTTCCGGATTGAGATGATATGAGACAGTATCAATCCACGAAGGTTTAATCATTAAATATCCCTAGTCGGAGTATTATCGAGATTGGAAATCGATAATGTGTAAAAGACTAGTATTACACTTGTGCGCGTTGTGAGAGCATAACGGCATAGTTCTCATATATTTGGGTATTGGATACTCATGCAAGTGTAATAGGAGGTTGTGTTTACCGATGGTAGGGAAACAGCTTCGATCTAGATAGACCCCTCGGAATTCCATTGGTAGTATGACTATGTGTCTATGGAAGTCTGAATCAAGGTAGGTGTATTTGGTCTTAACCTGAGACTTGCACCGCTAATACTTGCGACAATCAATATACTTTGGTTTTGGTCGTCCAGGGCTTTAACAGGTTCTGTGTACACCTCTTCTGGGTATATTTAGAATCGTATTGTATTGAGTGTGATGTCAAGATGGAAGTATCACTCCAGTCATAGTGGAGATGAAGATCACGTAGGATACGGAACTGGTGCTCTTATATGCTGCAGCTATCGGGATATTATGACTAGGTCATGTTTATTTGATTATAGAGACTAGTTACCAGAGATCCGATATATGCTTCGTACGGGGCAGACAAAATTCCAGCCCCAGGCCTTGCACGTGACATCTGATGCTGGATCGTAATACGCAATACGACGTATACTACGCTGATAAAGATTACATATTCCTTTAAGAATATTTCTGGAGAATTGGGTAGGCACAGTGCTTTGCTAGAAGCCAACCATGTCTTGTAAATCGGTAAAAATGTAGTACTAGTTACGTACGTGTTCGGATAGTCCGACGACCGGATTTACTGCCAACATATCGGGGATCTCATGGGTCGCTTCCTGAAGATTCACCGATGACGTATGACTCGCACTTTATTAATATGGGATTAATTAGTAAAGAGAGAAAATTAATCTGGGATTAATTACAGATATATTTTATCAGGGATAAAATATCATTAAGAGAGAGAGAATGATTAATTCGGAATTAATCGATAAAATAATATATTCGATATATTATACGAAATTGGATTTCGACGCGGAATTAAAATTAGATTTTATTCGGGCGAACAGTTAATTTAGAATTAATTCGTCAGCGACGTGAATAGTAATTTTACTAGGCACAATTATTTAATTAAATTTGATTTAATTACGTCGCAAGGGAAAATTCGTTAATTCGGAATTAGCGAACCCGAGCCCGATAGTGTTTGCGGGCCCACTCGTATTTCGAATTCAAGTGCGGCCCACAAGTCACATCAAGCTTCAATCACTAGTCAATCAAGTGATGGATGTCTTGTCACTTTTGAGTGATTGACAACTTGTCACTTTTGAGTGATTGATGGTGGTGGTTGGATGGCTTAAATGCCATATACTATTTTTGAATTTGGTATATCTATTATTGATTTTGGAAATCAAAACCAACTAACACATTTCTTTTTCCTCTCTCCACTCTCTCGGCCTTGGGCCATTTTCTTCCTTCATTTTTCTGCAAATGCCGTGAGATGAAGGAAAAGCTTAGGAAGTTTTGTGGCAAAATTTCAATAGTGCTAGCACACATTCGGGGTCTTGCGAAGGTGATAGGGAAACCTATTCATAAGCATGGAATGCACACAAAGCTTGGAGCTTGGAGATCCATCCATGGAGTTGACCAAATTTGGAGGAGCACAAAAACAGTCTAAAACCGTGAGCTTCAAGGGAGCAAAAGTTTTGTTGTTCCTCGCATCGCATAACCGATCAATGTAAGTATGATTCCGCCATACCTCTTTGAGTATTCACACATGTTTCATTGCTTGAATTGATCTTGGGACTAATCTAGAAACCCAACAATGGTATCTTGAGCCATTTTGAGCATGAAATTTGATTAGGATAAAATTTGGGTAAAAGTGATTTGAGTATGTTTTGATGAAATTGATTGTTGATATATGCTTGAATGATGATAACATGGTGTTATGCATGATCAATTTGATGAAAATTGGATTGGATCAATTTTTCCCCAAATTATTGGCTTGGCCGAATACTTGGAGGTGCCCTAATGTCATGGAATTTTTTGATTTTGATCATTGGATGAGTTGAAATCATTAAGGAAATGTTGATTTAGGATTCAATTGGATTGAAATCGAATCGGACAAAGAAATTCCCAAATTGCCGTGAATGATAAGCATGGAAAATGATTGATTTTTTGATTCAAATGTGTTGGACATGTGTTGATGATGATAAGCATAATTAATTGAGTAAATTAGTGTTTTGGAAATGTTAATTTGGTTAATTAATTATGGCTATACACTTTGGTTAATTTATTTATGAAATTTGGAATTTTGGAATTAAATTAATTGGGCTTATTTTGGAATTGGGCTTTGAGACCCGTAACGATTAGATTTAGAATCTAAGTCGTAAATGCACATTAAAAAGTGTAATTAATTAATATAGAATTAAATATAGAATTAGTATTAAATACAAATAAATTGGATTTAATATGTAGTTTAATATAATTCAAGAATTCGTACTTTGAGTACTTATTCGCAAAACGAGTTTGACTCGCGCAAAATCAAATCGTTGTTTGAATATTGGATGGTCATTAAATTTCAGATTAATTAATTGGATTAGATTGATTGATAACATGCTTTGTATGAATACATGGATGCGATGTATGAATAATGTATATCAGATGGATATTAGATGGGTGAGGGCAATTTTGGAAATTGTTGTAATAAATTTAGAATTTATTAAATTGGACCTGCGTGTCCAGCCTATTAACTCTTGACTCTTTGTATTTCTCTTCTCACCTATTCCCCTCAATGTAAATGAGGTTTCTTTAGAAGTGTTATGTAATCGGGTAGAAGTAATATTTGTGCTAGCGGGAGAGAGGAAATGGAGAGATTTGTTCTAGGAACAATGTGTTAAGTATCCATCCGCATATCATTATTATTTTATTTATACGCACCTTATTATGTTCTTAGAATGCATGTTTAAGGGTGTATGATGATGAGACCTTAACAAAGATAATTAATTGGTTGCCAGTTATGCAAAAAACCCTCATCACATATTAAGCATTTTTCCTTCCATTGAGTGATTCTTACTCAAGATCCAAGATTGGCACTGGTTTGTTAGCCAAAGTCAAGACCTTTGTCCGTCGCGGATGTGTTTGAATCATGAAGATTTTTTCTATATCGGTGTCTTGTCTAAGTTGTGATTTATTGGCCAAAGTCAAGATCACTTCTTGTCCATCGACATCGATTACGAAGCTTTCCATGGTCAATGGGTTCCGCTTAACTGGGATCATTAAGTTGTTGTTCCAAAGCCAAGGCTTAATTGATTCATAGGAAAAAGGTTAGGGAATATATTGGATATATTGGCATATATAAGATATATGTTTTGGGACTTTGATGTCCACCTACTGGATCTAGGAATTGGATGGGATCCAATTGATCTTAGAGATCTACCTAGTTAATTATCATACAATTTGTTGGCCAAAGTCAAGATTGTGTGTTATTTAACGGGATCCTAGCCCACTAGGAAACAAGGTTTCCCGAGTACTCCACAGAGGGTTAGAGGCTCGCCGAAAAATAGTGGGAGGCAAGTATTAAATTTGCAATATTCGTTTAGTTACTTGCCAATACGCGCTCATTTAATTTTTCGTCAATATAAATTAATATATTAGTTGGACTAATATTTAATCGTTGTTTAATTTAAAACAGTTGGACTGTCTTCAAACTACTTCAATTGATAGTTGATTATATAATTGGATTATAGTAATCAATATAATTGAATTTATCCAATTAAATTATAGTTGATTATATATTTAGACTATAGTAATCATTGTAATAAATAGTACCTAAAATCGTTGATTTGATAGTTAGACTATTGGAATCAAGATAAATGAAATATTAGTGTTTAAAACATAATCCTGGGTGAAAATGTCTTTAAACGGCTTTAATTTTCAAATTAGGAATAAAATCTCAGGATAGTCCTGGATACCGAGAAGTTACTTTAGTTGATAGAGTGACGTCTCGAGCCTAAGCCCGGAGTTGAGCAAATAGTAGAACATGATATTTGGAATATTCATGTGATGATGATAAATTTAGTGCTTAATCTGTTATGCTTGCCACATAGACTCCTTAATTTCTTATTCAGAACTAAGGATTAGATCCTTATAGTATGATAATGAAATTGAAGGATCTTCATAGATCTATCAATAGATATTAGAAGAACAAATTACAATAGAAAACTCTTGGAGAGTTAATGGCTATACTCAATGAGACAAAGCTAGAGTTTGCAATAGGGCAAGAAGCGCAAGGGGCATCTTACTTCGACATTCCAGAAGGCATAGGCTTGGCCGAAGGATTTTGGGGTGTGGAAAAGGGCAAAAAACAAAATCATTATAATCTTCTGGGAAGAAAAATAACATATCCCAAAATGTCTGCCTAAATTGTGGCAAACGGGGTCACTGGAAGCGTGACTGTCGTATGGATAAGGCGGACATGAAGGAATTGAAGAGGGCAAGGCTCCGACTTCAAATATGTTTGTCATAAACATGTTCACTACTAGTATTAAAATTGGATTTTAGATACTGAGTGTGGTACATAAATATGTACTGATGTGCAGAATGTGCTGACAAGCAGGATACTGACTGCAGATGAGATTTACCTAAGAATCGGAAACGGGACGAGAGTCGCTGTTTTAACCGTAGAAACCTAAGTTTAGGAACTACCCTTTGGGTGTGTACTTAAATTAGGAAACTGTTACAATGTAACTAGTTTAACTAGAAACATTATCTCTATATCAGAGTATATCTGTTGTGGATATAACTTTATATTCTAGAACACTAAAGTGTTTCATTTTATAAAGATGATATGAGATAAACACATTAGATGTGAATAACAGTATTATATTCAGAATATAAATGAATCTCAAACGTATAACATGACAAACAAATAACTCAAACTGATTTGATCAGATGAGACTTATTTGTGGCATTGTTGTCTGGGAAACATTAAACAAGACTCGTATATCCACACTTTTGAAGAGTGGATATCTAGTTTATTAGGCAAAGTGCCTAAAACACTTTTGCTTGGTAAAAGTAAAAAAATGTCACTGATCTGTTAGCCCTCGTTCATAGTGACGTAAGTGGGCCCATGTCTAGCTAGGCTAGAGCTGGATATGAATACTTCGTAACCTTTACGGATGTGGCATCGCGTTATGGTTATGTGTCTCTGTGAAACACGGATCGGAAACTTTTGATGAATTCAAAGAGTTTCGACACGAAATAGACAAACAGACCGGTTTAAGTATTAAAACCGTCACGATTAGACCATGATGGAAAATACTAAAGCAATAAGTTTCTCAAATACTTGAAAGAGTATAGTATTCTTTCAATGAGGACTCCTCCCGGAACACCTCAATTTGATGGTGTGTCCGAACTGAGAAACCGAACCCTGTTGGACATAGTAAGGTTAATCATGAGTCGCTCTGAGCTACCATTTTCCTTCTAGGGATACGCATTAACAGTGCAAAACTTATTTTGAATAAGGTTCCATAAAAATCCGTTAGACAGACTTCATATATATATCGGAAACAGGAAAGAAACCGGGTTTTCTCATTCCTGTAGATTTGGGAATGTGGGCATATGTTTGGATGATACCAAACTAGAACCCAAATCGGATAAGTGCCTAAGTTGTAGGTTATCCTAGGGTAACCATAGTATAGTACTTATACAACTCACTAGAGAACAATGTAATGTTGCTCGCCATGCGGTTTTCTAAGAGGAATACCTATATGTAGTGGTAAGTGAGAGGAAAGTAAAACTCGATGAAAATCAAAGTAATACTATTCCAGACACCAATTCCTTAATGGAACACAAATAGTTCATCAAGGATTAAAATATACCAATAATCTTCGAATACACAAGAACCGCAGTAGTCGGAGAGAGTTAGAAAATAACCTGGGAGGTATGGGTTTCTGATCTCACCTCGTAAAGATGTCAATCTTATTGAGGAAAACGAACCGACTACGTATGAGGAAGTGATACAAGGTATCGACTCCTTATTTTGGCAAAGTGCCATGATGTCCGAAATGGATTCCATGTATACCAACTATGTTTGGACACTAGTTATTGTACCGCAAGGCATTGTAACTATTGGTACTATATAAGTCTTCAAGGAAGACATACATGGAAGGCAACATACCAACGTACTAAGCTAGGCCTGTAGCGAAAAGGTTTCGTTATCAACATTGTGTCGATTACGACGAAACCTTTTAACTGTTGCCATGGTTAAATCCATTTGGATAATGCTTGCTAATGCTGCATGTTTCATTTATGAAATATGGCAGCTGAACGTCAAAATCGTTTTCCTAAAATTGAAACTTTTTGGATGATGTTTATAACATCCTGACGATTTTTTCATACTAAAATGAGCAAACAAGGTTTGCAAGTTAATCGATCCATGTATGGATTGAAGCAAGCATTGCGTTCTTGGAACTATCGTTTTGATGTAATCATAATGGTGTATGATTTAATTCAAAATGAAATGATTCTTGTGTATATAAGGAGGTTAGTGGGAGCGCACTGACAATGACTGTCCTACATAATGATGATATATCATTTCTTGGAAATGATATTCCCATAATACAATCGGTGAAAGCTTGGCTTTCATGAAAATTCTCCGTAGAATTCTTGGGAGAGACAACCTTTATTCTAGGAATAAGGATCTACTTGGATAGATCTAAAAGTTGTTGGCACTCTCCGAGAAATCGTACATTGAAATAAATGTACGCGACCTGGTGTCTCATATGCTTTGAGCATATGGAGTCACAATCAGGCCAATCCAAGTGATAGTCACTGGATTGATGGTTAAGAACATCCTTTGTACTTAGATGAACTAAGGATGCTTTCTTGAGCTATGGAGAAGGAGAACTTGAATTGACTGGGTTCACTGGTGCAAGTTTCTTAACCGATGATTAAAAACGACTTTAAGTCGTTAATAAAGGTATTATACAGTTTGAATAACGGAACAGTAAGCTGGAAATCTTCCAAGCACGATACTGTTACCGAATAAACAACAAAAGTGGAATATTGCTGCAGCTGAGGCAGCAATAAAAGCCTTTTGGATCGATAATAATCCTAATCAAATTAGGAGTAGTTTTGTTAGCAGTTGAGCTAGGCTACAGCACAGGCTAAAGAATTAATGGTCTCATCAACGATCCAGATATATACTTCAAATATTCATCTGATTCGTTCAGATCATACATTGTGGCGATGTGATGATCGAATAAATCGCATCATATTATAACACTGCAAATCCACTGACGAAAGCATTTACTCAACAGAAGTTTGAGCGAACCGTACATAGTTCGGGTGTAGGACACTTGAGTGATTGGCTATAGGCCAAGTGGGAGATTGTTGGACAATTATGACCCATAGCATCACTATTTGTACAGATCATGGTGTTGTTGTACAAATTAACTATGTGACAAAGGAAATTGCCCTTTTGTCATTTGTAATTAGATTACCAAGATATATAAATGATAGAAGGTCCTTATGATTAGTTCCGGATTGAGATGATATGAGACAGTATCAATCCACGAAGGTTTAATCATTAATTATCCCTAGTCGAAGTATTATCGAGATTGGACATCTATAATGCGTAAAAGACTAGTATTACACTTGTGCGCGTTGTGGGAGCATAACGGCATAGTTCTCATATATTTGGGTATTGGATACTCATGCAAGTGTAATAGGAGGTTGTGTTTACCGATGGTACGGAAACAGCTTCGCTCTCTGGATATACCCCTCAGAATTCCATTGGTAGTATGACTATGTGTCTATGGAAGTCCGAATCATGGTAGGTGTATTTGGTCCTTAACCTGAGACTTGCACCGCTAATACTTGCGAAAATCAATATACTTTGTTTTGGTCGTCCAGGGCTTTAAAAGGTTCTGTGTACGCCTCTTCTGGGTATATTGAGAATCGTAGTGTATTGGGTGTGATGTCAAGATTGAGTCTCACTCACTCAGTCATAGTGGAGATGATGATCACGTAGGATACGGAACTGGTACTCTTATATGCTGCAGCTATCAGGATATTATGACTAGGTCATGTTTATCCGATTATAGAGACTAGTTACCAGAGATCCGATATGTGCTTCGTACGGGAAGACACAATTCCAGCCCCAGGCCTTGCACGTGACATCCGATGCTGGATCGTAATACGCAATACTACGTATAATATGCCTGATAAAGATTACATAGACCTTTAAGAATATTTCTGGAGAATTGGGTAGGCACGGTGCTTTGCTAGAAGCCAACCAGTCTTGTAAATCGGTAAAAACGTAGTACTAGGTACGTACGGGTTCGGATAGTCCGACGACCAGATTTACTGCCAACATATCCGGGGATCTCATGGGTCGCTTCCCGAAAATTCACCGATGACGTATGACTCACACTTTATTAATCTGGGATTAATTAGTAGAGAGAGAAAATTAATCTGGGATTAATAAGATATATTTTATCTGGATAAAATATTATTAAGAGAGAGAGAACGATTAATTTGGAATTAATCGATAAAATAATATATTCCATATATTATACGAAATTGGATTTCGACGCGAATTAAAATTAGATTTTAATTCGGGCGAACGAGTTAATTTAGAATTAATTCGTCAGCGACGTGAATAGTAATTTTGCTAGGCACAATTATTTAATTATAATTGATTTAATTACGTCGCAACGGAAAATTCGTTAATTCGGAATTAGCGAACCCGAGCCCATGAGTGTTTGCGGGCCCACTCGCATTTCGAATTCAAGTGCGGCCCACAAGTCACATCAAGCGTCAAATCACTAGTCAATCAAGTGATGGATGTCTTGTCACTTTGAGTGATTGACAACTTGTCACTTTTGAGTGATTGATGGTGGTGGTTGGATGGCTTAAATGCCATATACCATTTTTTAATTTGGTATCTATTATTGATTTTGGAAATCAAAACCAACTAACACTTTCTTCTTCCTCTCTCCACTCTCTCGCGCCTTTGGGCCATTTTCTTCCTTCATTTTTCTCTGCAAATGCCGTGAGATGAAGGAAAAGCTTAGGAAGTTTTGTGGCAAAATTTCAAGAGTGCTAGCACACATTCGGGTCTTGCGAAGGTGATAGGGAAACCTATTCATGAGCATGGAATGCACACAAGCTTGGAGCTTGGAGATCCATCCATGGAGTTGACCAAATTTGGAGGAGCACAAAAACCAGTCTAAAACCGTGAGCTTCAAGGGAGCAAAAGTTTTGTTGTTCCTCGCATCGCATAACCGATCAATGTAAGTATGATTCTGCCATACCTCTTTCAGTATTCACACATGTTTCATTGCTTGAATTGATCTTGGGACTAATCTAGAAACCCAACACATCCACCTTGGGTTGTAGGTGTTGGAATATGGATTGTTCCCCTGTCTGTTGAAATTGTTGACATAATTCCCTCCTCTTTACGTCTCTTTATGTTTTTGCTCTGGTGCTCCTCCATATGGTGAACTTGTGGATCCAAGTAATAACTTACATGCTGAGAGTTTCCATGATTTACATATCTGATCCAGCTTGGCATTCAATGCAGTGTTGTCTCCAACTTCATAAATTCCAGCAATTCGTTAGATCTATCTCCATTCTATTGGCCACAAGGAATTGTTGTCAGCCATTTCTTCTTCAATTAGGTCTTAGCTTGATCTTCTCCTTTTGCAATTAGCGCTCCTCTAGCAGCAGCATCAATTGTGGTTCTCATTATTCCAGAAAGCCCATTGTAAAAGGTTTGAACTTGTAGCCATTTTGCAATCTCATGGTGAGGACATTTCCGGAGTAAATATTTGAATCTTTCCCAAGCTTCGCAGAGGGATTCTGAATCTTGTTGCACGAAGGATGTAATGTCATTCATCAACTTTGCAGTTCTGGCTGGTGGAAAGTACTTTGCAAGGAATTTTGGGGCTAGAGTGTTCCAAGTTGTGATGGAACCTCCTGGTAGTGAATGTAACCAAGCTTTTGCTCTGTCTTTCAAGGAATATGGAAAAACTCGCAGACTCTTTGCTTCTTATGATGCTCTGTTGTAGTTGAGAGTAACACAAACTTCCAGGAAGTTGCTGATGTGGGCATTAGGATCTTCAGTTGCATTCCCCCAAAATTGTACTGACTGCTGAATCATTTGAATGCATGTTTTGATGTCACACACATTTACTGACAAGTGAGGAAGTACAATACAGTAAATGAGGACATCCACCACTGGAATGGTTATGTCTCGAATGGGAATTGGTGGTGCAATGTGCAAAGGTTCAGGTTCCATGTTAACGATTACTTCTTGGCCTTCTCGCCTTTCCTTCTCAACTATCTGATGGTTCTTTCAATCTCTAGGTCAAGCGGTCGGAGTTCAAAGCTTCTGGTTCATCTCATGTAGTGTCTGAGAACCTAAAACAAGTGAAAACTAAAACAATAAGTAAAAAGAAAATTAGATACAAGTAAAGGTATCTAACCTCAAAACTAATAGTAAAAGATAAATAAGTCCCGGCAACCGCGCCAAAAACTTGACCGGTGTTTGCACACGCGTATAACGCAAACGCACGTATCGTTCAAGTAGTATAAAAAGTATCGATCCCACGAGGACTTAATACCTAAGCTATTAATTTATAAAGTTAAATGTTTACAAGTATCTAATGGATTGATTGTTTGATTTGAAAGTGATTTTAAATTTAAAACAGAAAATAAATTGCACAAAGTTGATTTAGAAAATTTAATTTTTAAACTATCCAGGGTATTGAATCCTTCCAATATCATTTTTAAAGATGAAGTGGTTATCTTACAGTTGTGTAATTATTGGTTTATTAACCTGGAACAACGAAATTATGTAAAAGCCTCTTCCGATGGTCAGATACAAACACCCAGTGTAACCCAATTAATCATATTCCTATGTCAATTAAGTTATCTGAATTCATTAAGATTAAGTTCCAATTATGGCTACCCTCGCCCAACAGGTATATTCCTCTCCTGTAAGGAAATCTATTAAAGGGTTATATATCCTCAAGGAAGATCATGGGTTATTGAATCTAGGGTCTTAAACCTAAAATCCATTTTCGAAGTTCATTTTAAGTTTACCATTTCAATTTTATTAATGGCCAGTTAATAAAAGCATTAGGACTAAGGCTCAATAAATAAACCTTTATATACCCAAACCATAAAATAACCCTTTATAAACCGATGATATTGGACTTCATCACACCCCAGATAACTGACTTAGTTACGACACATATTTACGGGTACTAAAAACTTAATAAAATAAAATACATAAAGTAAATTGCTGGAAATTAAATACTGAAAAGTAAATGACGGAAAGTAAATGCTGAAAATTAAATACTGAAAATTAAATGCTGAAAGTAAATGCTGAAAGTAAATTACTGAAAGTAAATTACTGAAAGTAAATTACTGAAAAGTAAATTGCTGAAAATAAATAAAGTAAAAGTACAATAAAATAAAACGATGGGGGTTAGAGGATCCACTTTTATTACTACTATTTTAGATATCTCCCTTAATATAATATATTAACTTTGAGTGATAATTATCAACCAGCCACATAGGCGGTATCCTGATTAAGTCAAATTAAGAATTAATTACCAACCGACAAACCAGGCGGTATCCATGCTTAGACAGGTTAAAACCTATTTATAATTAATTACCAACCAACCAATATAACGGTATCCTCATTAAGTCAGATTTTAAATAGTTATTATATTATAATTAGGGGAGATTAATCTAAATAGCAATAATAAAAGTTTTACCTTTTACCCCAGCAAGGGGGAGTTACCGCTTCATTGCTTGAAAAGTAAAAATTGAAAAGTAAAGAAAGGAAAGTACGGTGCGTAAAAGCAAATTGCGGAAAGTAAAAACTTAAAAGTAAAGAAAAGAAAGTGCGAAAGGGAAAATTAATTACTGAAAGCCGTAAATAAACAAACAAGATACAATCTTCTTAGTTATTCTTAAGGAATTTCAAAGAAGAAAGTATGCATTTACAAATGAAATGCTTGGTATTTATAGGTAAAATTTTGCCCCATCCAAATCCATTATTAATTGCTCCACTAATTGCTCAACCAAATCCATTATTGATTGCTATCATGTTTGGTGGGAGCTTGACTATTTTTTATTTTTATTTATTTTCTTTGAAAATGACTTTAATAATTACACATACACATTTACGGATGATTCAACAATTTTCGGTATCTTCAGAATTTGAAATTATTTTGTTCTTCAAAGTTATAGATCTTTGAGTCTTATTTAATCTGAAACTTGAATCACCTCAATCCGATATCATAGTAATATGTTATGCCTAAAATACAACAGTTGCGCAAAACTGGAATTTCTGAAACTGCACTTCGTTAGAACGCGCCTTTCAAGTTTAATAGCATGTGTTTTGAGATTTTGGAGGTATGGGGGAAAAACCCACCTCAGTATGTAACTTATGGAATTGACAGATGACATGTGCACAGGTAGAGGACTGGGGGGACGGTGATACGTAACGCCCCAGATCCTAGTTCAGGACTATGATGACACAGATGCCCCTAGATCCTAGTTTCAGAGCTTTGAGGGTAGCATAGATCCGCACCCCCAGTTCTAGTTCAGTGGCTTGGGGGACGGCGATACGTAACGCCCCAAGACCACTAGTTTCAGGGACATGAGTGGCATGCTTTGGGGGACGGCGATACTTAACGCCCCAAAGACATGGATTTGTACTTCTGGCTCTAGTTAGGCGTATGGGGGACGGCGATATGTAACGCCCCCATACGTCAGGTTTTCAGAGATAGATACATACTTCAGAAATAGTTTTCAAGTACATTTTTCAGAAAGGTTTTTAGAAAAGAGAGTTTTTAGAAAACAACAGTTTTATAAGAAACCGTTAGAAATGATAAGTTTTATAGAAATAGTTCAGACGAGATTTTCATAAAGAAGCCCGAGTTTTAAGACAGAAAAGAGTTTTCAAATACAGCTATTTCTTGAACTTTGGTTTTAAGAACCAAATATTTTATAACAGTATTTCAGTTTTCGTCCATTCACTTAGATCGTACAACGATCTAACCCCCCAGTTTTCTTATTTTGCAGGTATTCTCGAAGGACGAGCTCGGGAGGACCGATACTGATGCACTCACTAAGGTATGGAGTCCACCAGTTCAAGTCAGAGAGAGTGAGAGTCCAATCAGATTAAGAAGAAGTTATGTATTAGTCTTTGGTTTGTGATAGTCATTGTAAAAGTATGTGTTATTGAGTATACAATTATTAATGTTGAGTTTGTATGTTATATTATTAAGATTGGGCTACGGTCTCATACATAAGATATTTAAATAGAGAAAATAGTATTAGTATTTGTTCTTGGTTAGAGAGTCAGAGCCTCAGGGGAATAGTACGGCCTATTCCCTATCGGTAGCATCTCCCGGATTGGGGATGTTACAAAGATGGTATCAAAGCATGGTCTAGGGAGTCAGTGACTACAGTAGGCAGAGTGCTGGGGTCTGGTATACGCAGTATGTCTGGGATACCAGTATACGAGGCACTACCTCTCCAGTATCTGATCTTTGAGTACGTCCTCAAGATCTATAGACAAAATAGTAAGTTTTCTCAGATTATTCGAATAGTATTCCTTACGAGAACAACTATACTCTAGATCCAAGTTTTGAATTCTCCTGTAGCTATCCTAGCTTATCACCAGAAGTTCATAATAAGCTATGAAACTAAATAGTAAAAATCTAAGAAAGGTTACCCAATGGAGTGGAAATGAAATCTATAAGAAAGCAAGGAAAGATGCATAGAAGTGCGACCAGCCATAGATAAAAAAAAGTACAGAGATAGAATAAGACAGTGAAGTTCTAAGGATACCCACTCAGGACAGTAAAAAGAGAATAGAAAAAGCTCGAGCAAGTATTAGAGTGCCTAGAAGATGTAAGATTCATTCCCTTCTCAAAAAATTCCTTCAAACTGATCCAATAGCCTTCAGATACTTCGTATAGATAGTGAGTTCCCTGAGTAACGAGGAAAAGCTAGAAAGATAACATAAGTGTGAAATCAAGTTTAGTCTTAAGAGTTCCAATAGACTGAGATGCCAAAAAAGATATAGAGAACTCAAGATTCCCAAACCCAGACCCAGGTCCACAAGTAGGCAAATAAAAGGCATAAACAGAAACGATTAGTTACCTTATCCCAAGCAATCCGATAGAGACAAGACCGTAAGCTATCTAGTTTACAACCACTTAGTGATACCAGTTAAGAAATTTGTCTGACATAGCCTATATCATACACCATCATACATGAAAAATAGACTCTACTACATGACACAGAGTACTGGAAAAAGGACAACGATAACTATCGAATGTAAAGTTTGCTCCATCCTTTCCCAGCTTAAGATAAAGGCAACCTTAAGAAGCTCGACGAGAGTTCATCTTAAGAAATGGAAGACCTTGGAAGGTAGGTCACCTAGAAAAGGATTAAGGAATTTTTCGAGAATATAAAGAAGAGAACCCAGTATAACCCAAAGATCTAGACAAGTCAACACAAGGCTTACAGTAACAGTAGAAGTCCACAGAATAGATCAAACTTAATAGAACCTACAGATCAACCCAAAGCCATTAGGAAATAGTGGAAGTATAAAAAATAGACCATGAGATTGGAAATATTAAGAAGTGACAAAAGTACCAGTATGGACAGTAGAACAAAGTTCCATAGCTGCGACTTATAGCAAGAACAAAGAGCATAAATCTAGGAAAGTAGTCAGAAGAACGAACCACCACTAGCCTCAGTAGCATATCATAGAGCCAAAAGATAGGATCTGAAAATAGTAAGAAGGAAACATAAGTGTCAAAATGATTCAATACGTATAGTGACATGGGTAATGTAGCTTGGAGACAGCAGGATAAGTGAAGACTCTAACCAAGTCTGTGAGCATGCATTCATCCCCAATTTAGAGCCTAGCAAGAAGAAGAATAAAGTAAATAATAGTATTAGATATAATAGATGGATTACGAGGTGTCTAGATGGTGATGCCAATAAGTTCAATAGAACATAGATAAAAATCACGAGATGGTAAAATTCTATATAAGATAGAAAAGTTTGAAGTCACAGTAAGTCAAGCCAAATCTAGAAGTCATTTTAGAAATTAGAATCCCTTAGGGGAGTAAAGGTTCAAGGAAGCAAAGAAACTAGAGAGAGCGACTCTTAAGAGTATAGTAAATGACTTATAAGAGTCTCATTATATTGAGAAAGAAGAACTAGATAAGAGTGACACCTAACCAAAAGATTCAGTAGAAGATGTCTTGAGTAATCGAAGTCGATAGAGTTTTCAAAAGAGTAAAGATGTAAGGAGTTCAAGGAACTGAGATGAGAAAGAAACCTATGCAGCAGAGTAAGCTTCTTATTGAGGAATAACAAAGAGAGTATAGCGAACTCAGAGAGAGAAAGTAACTATTAGGGTTGGTGCTCGGAGTGCGAATCTGGATCGTATTTATGTCTGATTCATAAATACAAACAATTGTTTTTTTCCATAATATTACTTATTTAATGGTATCACCTCTTGTTTTTTTATACACATAATTGATCTATTACAATTAGATATCTAATTATGATTAGATTGAAACTAAATCTGATTTAGTGATGCATGTATATTAGACAAAGACCCTGGGATTTACAACGTAGTGCGCAGTTACGACATAGTTTGTAATTGATATTGGGAAGCGTCACTATAAGTTGTTGATGAGCGGAAAATATATCAATATTTACCGCCCCTTTTATATAATATTTTGTTTAGTTTCTCGGGTTTGATGAACGTTTTTATATGTTTTAGTTTATTTTGCAGATAAAATAATATTGAGACTCAAAAAAATCATTTAGGATGAAATGTGGGTCAAATAAGGGCAAATATTGGACTTGACATATTAATTTTGGAGATTGGAAACTTGAAAGGGCGTTTTAACGAAGTACAGTTTTGGAAATTCCAATTTTATGCATCGGTCGTATTTTGGGCATAACGTTTTATCTCCGATATCGGATTGAGCTGATTCAAGTTCAGATTAAAGAAGACGCAAATATCTACAACTTGTCAATACAAAATAATTTTGAATTCTGAATATTTCATGACCGAAATTGATGAAACATCCGGAAGTGTGTTATGTGTAATTATTAAAGTCATTTTCAAAGCAAAAAAAAAATAAATAAATAAATAATAAAAATTATCAAATCACTACCAAACATGATAGAAATTAGTGGAGCAATTAATAATGGATTTGGTGGAGTAATTAGTAGAGCAACTAATAATGGATTTGGTGGAGCATTTGATGGATGATTTGATGGAGGCAAAATTTTTTGCCTATAAATACCAAGCCATTTCATTTGTAAATTCATACTTTCTTCTTTGAAATTCCTTAAGAATAACTAAGAAGATTGTATCTTGTTTGTTTATTTACAGCTTTCAGTAATTAATTTCCACTTTCGCACTTTTTCTTCTTTACTTTTCATTTTTTACTTTCCGCAATTTACTTTTACGCACAGTACTTTCCTTTTTTACTTTTTCAGTTTTTACTTTTCAAGCAATGAGGAGGTAACTCCCCCTTGCTGGGGTAAAAGGTAAAGATTTTATTATTGCTATTTAGATTAATCTCCCCTAATTATAATATAATAACTATTAAAATCTGACTTAACGAGGATACCACCATATTGGTCGGTTGGTAATTAATTATAAATTGGTTTTAACTGGACTAAGCATGGATACCGCCTAGTTGGTCGGTTGGTAATTAATTGTTAATTTGACTTAATCAGGATACCGCCTTTATGGCTGGTTGGTAATTATCACGCAAAGTTAATATATTATATTAAGGGAGATATCTAAAATAGTAGTAATAAAAGTGGATCCTTTTACCTCAGCATTTTCTTTATTGTACTTTTACTTCATTTACTTTCAGCAATTTACTTTTCAGCAATTTACTTTTACTTTATTTACTTTCAGTAATTTACTTTTCAGCAATTTCCTTTCCAGTATTTAATTTCCTGCATTTACTTTATGTCTTTTCTTTTATTTAAGTTTCTATTACCCGTAAATATGTGTCGTAACTAAGCCAATTATCTGGGATTGTGATGAAATCTGATATCACCGGTTTATAAGGGGTTAAATTACAGTTTGGGTAATATAAGGTTTATTTATTGAGCCTTAATGCTAATGCTTTTTATTAACTGGCCATTAATAAAATTGAACTGGTAAACTTAAAATGAACTTGGAAAAGAGATTTTAGGTTAAAGACATTAGACTCAATAGCCCACGATCTTCCTTGAGGATAGATAACCTTTTAATAGATTTCCTTACATGATAGGAATATACCTGTCGGGCGGGGGTAACCATAATTAGAACTTAATCTTAATGAATTCAGATAACTTGATTAACATAGGAATATGATTAATTGGGGTACACTGGGTATTTGTATTTGACCATTGGAAGAGGCTTTTAACATAATTTCGTGTTCCAAGTTAATAAACCAATATAATACACAAACGTAAAATAACCACTTCATCTTTTAAAAAAGATATTGGAAGGATTCACAATCATGGATAGTTTTATAAATTTGAATTTTCTTCAATCTACTTTCAAGAAATTTATTTACTTGTTTTAATTTTAAAGTCACCACCTGTAGGCATTGTATTTTTTTCATGTGAAACCCGATGATGAGTCTCAGTTGGAGGCACTACCTTTTTAGTTAAGGATATTACGAGAAACGGACGTCGGAAGGGGAAATTCAGAATAAGTACGTCATCAGATTCATTTCGCAAGTTCACTGTCTTCGTTCGTGCTGCGTTCGTGGCCACGTTCGAACGATTGTGGGCGTTCGTGTAAAGTTCGAATCAGCGTTCGAACGACGTCGGTATTTCTGGTTTTACTGCTAGCCTCACACCCCAGCCCAATTAGCCCACCAAAGCCCATAAAACACATCCCAATTAATAAAACACATTTAAAACACATGGGAAATTAAATTAAATATTAAATTAAATATTAATTAGATAATGTAATTGAATTAAATAAAATAATTAAATCATTTACCATTAAATAAAACATAAAATATAATCATACCTAATTTAGATAAATCAAATATATTAACTTCCTAACTAAACAAAATCATATACTAAATTAAAGAATATCATGCCTAATTAAATCACTCATAACCAATTTAAATATATTGACTTCCTAATCTAAACCAATCTTGTCTCCATCAAATCCATTGCTTTCCTTCTTTAACACTAATCAAATCCCTTCCTTATGAGACAAGGAGAAGCCTTAGCCCTTATCTATATAAACAACCCCTAACCAAGACATGGATCCCCCTAGCTCATACAGAAAACTCACACAAAAATCACAGCAAGAAACCCTAGACATTACAGGCAAATCACAAGAAAAATAGCAAACTATTCTCTTCATCCCCACCCTCGCATTATCGAAATACAGCAACCATTTACAGCCCCTACAACCATCAAAACAGTCCCTAATCACCACCGAAAACTACCCCAAAAATAGCAGCCCTGAACACGCAAACAGCAGCCCAAAATCACCTTAAAACAGCAGCAAATTAACCCCAAAAACAGCAGCCATTCACGACAAAACAGTGACCTGAACAGTGAGCAGAAAATACAGAAGAAACAACAGCAAAACGGAGGCTAAACAGCAAGCAAAACAGTAAAACAGCAAAACAGTGAGCTAAGACGCTAAACCAGTGAACCGGAGAAGTTGAGGAGCTTTACCATTCCGATCTCCGTGAAAAGCAAGTCCGAAAGTCGGCGAAAAAAGGTTAGACCTGAGGGTATTTTCCACATTCGTTTTCTGCTTTATTTTTATTATTCATTGAGTATTGTTCGCATGATTGTCATGTTAAGATGCAAGTTGTGGCCCTTGAGTAGATAAATATGCATGGATTACGAAATATTGTATGTTGTGGCCTTGGAATAAAATGAAAGATGTGTCAACTCTCGCGGTATATCGGATGGAAACCCAGACATAAATTCCGTAGCCGGTTCCGAATGGACGGTAGTACGGTCTGTACTTAGGATACAATTCCACGTACCACTTGGAAAAATGCTCACATGTGTGTTTGTGTCCATATTAGTTATCTTCTTTTGCACCACGTCATAGCATGCTTACTTTAATGCCTAATTGCATCCTTAAGTGTCTTTTTGCATTATGTACTTAGTTGACTCTTTTATTTACACATAGACATGCAATGGCTATTTGTTTATGCTTCCGCACGTATAAGTATGACATGTCTATGAAATCACATGTTCGTCATTATTTGATTCGCTTTTATGTGTGCTTGTGTTTCCATGAATACAATATGCCAATGAAGTTGTATGTTCATTGCTACTTTGATTTACTTTCAAGCATGCAATCTAAATATGTAAGATATATGCAAATTTAGGTGTAAGTTTTATTTTGCGCATATGAACTTAGAAGCATGATACTCTTGGAAATAAGTGTTACTTAAGCTTGATTAAATTATTCACCAATCCTTTCATTACAAGTGACATAAGTAAAGGACCATTCCGAACCCAACGTTTGAGGTCTTCCCTTGCGAGGGGTGAGTGCGCCTTAAATCTCATTTTCCCCGGTTCACACCGGGTGGCGACTCCATTATTCTCCGGTTTAGTCCCCCGTGGCTACTCTGTACTCCCGACTAGGCCACGAGCCTATAACAGCATACGTCGTCCAGTTTCTGTGTCCCACAGTCTAGCGACTCCACTAGGAAAGAGAATCAGCCCCGAAGTATTGTCTTGTAATGTTTGGATTTATGTTCTAATTGACCGTGTCTATAGTGGATAAAATGGGGGTTTAATCAAGGGCATTTTGAGGCTAGGTAATGGTTTGGTGTCTTCTTTCATTCACTACCTTCCTAGAAGGAAAAGATGTGAAGGCACCTATATAGCCATCTACCCGTAGCCTATTGTGATGGACTAATTTGGAGGACTCGTTGTTTATTCATGTCACCAAGCGAATAGAGCCTAAGAGGCTAGGGTACTTAAGAGAGCCTTGCTCCACCCTCCCTCTAGGGAATTTACAACGGGAAATCCATTTGACAGTCAGTCACACACCATAGCTCATTGGCACGTACCTTAGTGTATAAAAAAGGGTGCGCTCACTTGGTCGCTCGAACCCTTGATTGGGGAGACCTAGTTGTGGGCCATCCTTCGCCGGTGAGAGCCTTTATCTACACTCTTGTGAACCCACCCATAGACCGGGTTTGTATGGTTAAAGTAATAATTATTTCCTTGAATATGTGCTTATGGACCATCCTCATTTGGATGCAGTTTGACTATTGTCAGAAATGCAAACTTGCTGGGCCATTTAAACTGGGGCGAGTTCGTACCTTATGACCATTAGGCCCAAAGCTTCTGAAATGTTGATGGGCCATTCTGTAGAAATCATTGTTTTATGTTTGCATTATCTTTCTTTTATGCTTGTGTTTGGGAACATCGTCGTTTGGATCCATTTGGACCATTTGTCATGGGATATGGGCTTGTTGGGCCATTTAAACTGGGACAAGAACGTATTTTATGACGATTGGGACAAAGGCTTCTAAGTGATTGATGGGCCACTTTGTGCTTGTGTTCGGAACATTACCATTTGGATTTAGTTGGGCTCCTTGCCATGAGATGTGAACTTGTTGGGCCATTTAAACTGAGACGAGTTTACTCCTATGACAGTTAGCCCAAAAGCTTCTAAAATGATAACGGGCCGATTTGTTTGAAAATTTTAGTTGATTTAGTATGTTATATATGTTACATGCATCTCATTCACCTCATACATACATATGTCATGTTAACACCTTCTATGTCTCAAAGAGACATCATAGATACCGTTTGGGTTAGAGAAGGAACAAGGCTCATTAAAAGAACAGTAACAGTCATGAGTGAATCCGGTAATGAGATATCCCGTATGGATCAGTTAGAGAACGGTCTCGCCAAGATTACCGAACAGTTGCAAGCCTTGACTACTGCTGTGGCTGGTATGGATGTGCCTCGTGCTGGGGGAAATTCTGAGAATGTGAGGCGTGAGGAGCCTCCGAATGGGTTGGGGGATGATATCCCCACTTTTGATGATGATATGGCAAAGTATGCAGCGGGCAGAGTATTTGGGTCTCAGGCAGAGTTACAGAAACTTCGGTATCAGGTTGAGTCAGTTACCCGCAAGATGAAGGGTAAGAATGAAGATTTGCTAGATTATGACACACTGACTTTCGAGGAACAATTGCCGGCACAGTTCAAGATGCCTGATATGGCTAAGTTTAACGGGAATGGGATCTAAGGCTACATCTCCGACAGTTTGTATCAGTCATGAATTCAGTTGGCCTGTCTCAGCGCCAAGTGTAGAAGATGTTTGGAATGTCGCTCGAGGGAGCTCCCGTGGTGTGGTACCACAGTTTGGAGAAGAAAGTGAAGGAAGATTGGAGGGAGTTGGCTGATGCCTTCCTGAAGCAGCATGTCACTGACCTAGAGATCGACCTGTCACTCCGCGATCTGGAGAATGTTAAGTAGAAATCGGAGGAGAGTTTTAAGGAATATGTGGACCGATGGAGAGGTCAGTTGTTGAAGATGCAGACTAGGCCTTCGGAGAAGGATCAGATTAAAATGATTATCAAGGGCACCAAGCCCTCCATTTACAGCAAGATTTCCGCTATCTGGAACCGGAGATTTTCCAACTTGGGAAGACCCTGTCAAAGGTGCTAGAGAATTGAAGAGGCAAGGGCTCTTAAAAAACCCTTGGAAGCCAAACCATTACCCAATCTCCCACCATCACATTATAACCTAAGCCTTTACTGTCACTCTAACCAACAAAAGGGCCATGACACCGACAATTGTGCCCGACTTCACCATGAAATCCAAGACCTGATAGACTCCAAGAAAATACCCGAGCTAGAAACAGAACAGCCTGACACACAAAGAAACCCATTACCCAACTACCGTGTCGTACCACCACCAGCCTATATGATCAATTCTGGCCTCCCAGAAGACCTTGTCCTAAAATCCTTTCACCCTCAAGCCTTTTGCCTGGGAATCTGGGATAGTACTAGTGAAGATGAGACTGAGCAGGGGAAAAACTTTTGGCTTGATTTCTCTAGCAGTGATGAGGAATAAGTGAGGGGAATGACACGCAGCGGTCGTTTTTAAAATGATATGGTAGAAAAGGGTAAGGAAGTTTTGACAGATGGCAAAGAAGTGGTTGAGACTGCAGAAAATACTGAGGGGGATATAGTGCTGAGGCAATTGAGGAAGACTAAAGCACAAGTGAGTATCTTGGAACTGTTATGTGCATCTCGGGAGCATAGGCAGGTCATGGTTGAGCCCTTGAGCAAGATTGTGGTACCGGAAGACGCCAACCCTGCAATGTTTATTGGGTCAGTTCAGAAAGAAGCTTTGCAGGTATCTTTTTCTGAGGATGAACTCCCGGCGGAAGGAAGAAATCATAATAGGCCTCTATTTATCAGGGCCAAGGTAAGGGGCAAGAGAACTTCATGTGTGATGGTGGATGACGGTTCGTCCATCAATGTGTGCCCGCTGAAAATTCTGGTAAGATTGGGTATGAAAGCAACAGACTTGACCCCTCCAGCGTGACTATTAAGGCTTATGATGACAGCAAAAGGGGAGTTGAGGGTACTTTTGTGGCTATGGTCAAGGTAGGCCCCATTGAAGATGAGGTTGAGTTCACGATACTGGACATCCCGGCTACTTTCGCCTTATTATTGGGAAGGCCTTGGTTTCACAAACTTGGGGGCGTGCCTTCCACTTTACATCAGATGATCAAGTTCCCGTATGAGGGAGAAGTTGTTACTATCTGGGCCGAGATAGATAATGTCGTGGCCGCCTTGGAGATACAACCTTTCACGAGGTTTCAGGTGTTAGCTTTTGAGGAGTGGGTGGATCCTAGGGTGGCTAGGATCATGAAAGAATGAAGTTTGAGCCAGGTGAAGGTTCAAAATTACCAGATTTCAGAGGACAGACTAATCGGAAGGGTTTGGGGTACAAGTCTGATGAAGAAAAGCCTAAGGTCAAGAAAAAGGGCCTGAAACTGATGGAATGTTTTGTGAAAGCTTCAGGATATCAAGGGGAGCCTGAGATTGTGGAAGTTAATGGAATTGTGGTACCTGGGTTTGAGATCTTCCAGGATATATTGGGTAAGAAGCCGATAGTTGAAGAAATTGTGAAGAAAGAAGAAGAGAATTGGGAGGAAGAACTGATGAAGTTGGAGAGCCTGACTCTGGGAGAGAACAAAAAGCCTGAGGAAAAAGTGTCTATAGATGATGAAGACATTTACCTTCCTGATTTGTTTGAATGTACTTCTGCATTATCCAATAATAAAGACATCTCTTTTGCTTACTTGCATGAGTCATTTCCATTTACTCTGCACGAATTAAACATCTTTGATATTAGTTCGGCCAGAACCACTGCATTTAACCTTGGTACACCTGAGAGTCCCAAGGAAATTCTGATTGTAAGTGAAGTTACCTCCTAAGAGAGGGAGAAACTAGAAGAAGTGTTTGTCAGATATGCCAAAGTGTTTGCTTGGTCCTATGAGGACATGCTTGGGGTAGACAGAAACATTGCCCAACACACAATACCAATTTATCCGAATATGAGGCCAGTAAAACAGAAACTCCGACGGATGAGACCAGAATGGGCTGAGAAAGTCAGAGAGGAAGTTGAGAAACAGATAGATGTGGGGTTTCTGGAAGTAGTAAAGTATCCTGAGTGGTTGGCTAATATAGTGCCGGTGCCAAAGAAAGATGGGAAGGTCAGAATTTGTGTAGACTACAGAGATCTCAACAAGGCTTGTCCGAAAGATGATTTTCCTCTACCGCATATAGATGTTCTGGTTGATAGTGCGGCTTTATCTGCTATGTATTCATTTGCAGATGGGTTTTCAGGTTACAATCAGGTTCTCATGGCTGAGGAAGACAAACACCAGAATGCATTTGTTACTGAGTGGGGTACTTATTGTTACAAGGTAATGTCGTTTGGGCTTAAGAATGCAGGAGCTACTTATCAGCGGATGGCCACTACACTTTTCCATGACTTGATGTACAAAGAGATTGAGGTGTATGTGGATGACATGATGGTGAAATCAGAGACAAGGGTTGGGCATATCGAAGCACTGGAAAAGTTCCTTCAGAGAGTTGACAAATACAACCTGCGGCTTAATCCCAAGAAATGTGTGTTTGGGGTGACATCAGGGAAATTGCTTGGTCATACAGTGGGAATGGGCGGAATAGAGTTAGATTCTGAGAAAATCAAGGCAGTCACAGAAATGCTTGCACCGAAGACAGAAAAAGAAGTCAGAGCATTCTTGAGGAAGATTCAGTACATCAGTCGGTTCATCGCCAAGTTGACATCAGTATGTGAGCCTATCTTCAAACTGTTGAGAAAAGATCAGCCAGTGAGATGGAATGAACAGTGTCAGACAGCCTTCGATAAAATCAGAGAGTACTTGGTAAAGCCTCATGTATTGAAACCTCTGAGACCAGGCAGACCTTTGATATTGTATTTGGCTAAAGAATCAGAAGCACTGGGGGCAATGATGGTGCAGGCAGATGAGACAGGGGTAGAACATGCAGTCTATTATCTGAGTAAGAAAATGCTCCCATATGAGGCTCGGTATCAAAAAGTAGAAAGATCTGTCTTGCCGTGTATAGGCTTCCAGAAAGTTGTGACATTATTTCCTGTGTCTTACAAGATCCAGGTAGTGGCAAAGGAAAATCCTCTGAAATATCTTCATTCGGTGCCTTCACTAGTGGGAAAATTGGGCAGATGGTTGGTATTGCTGACAGAGTTTGACATTGAGTATCTCACCTCCAAAGTGATCAAAGGGCGAGAAGTAGCAGAGTTTCTGGCATTGCAACCTGTTGAGGGGGATCAGTATAAGTTTGAATTTCCAGATGAAGAGATCCAAGCAATAACAGTTCAGAGATGGAAGATGTATTTTGACGGAGCAGTGAATTACAAGGGAGCCGGAATTGGGATCGTGATAGTAACCCCCGAGGGAGAGACTTTGCCTTTGGCCAAGAGGTTGACATTCAGAGTGACTAACAACATGGCCGAGTATGAAGCATGTGCTTTTGGTTTGACAGCATTGATAGCCTTGAAGGCCGGGAGTGTGGAAGTCTACGGAGATTCTATGTTGGTAGTCCAGCAGATGCGAGGAGAATTGGAATTGAAAGAAGAACGGTTGAAACCTTACCTTACCTTTTTCACCTCAGAAAGTTGGCACAAGTTATCCCAGATTGTAAGTTTCAGCACTTGCCGAGAGAAGAGAATCAGATGGCAGACGCGCTGGCTACACTTGCAGCGACTTGGAAAAATCCAGAAAAGTTAGTGATGAGACCGTTGATACTGACAACAGCAAACAGACCTGTTTATGAGACAGAAAGAATTCTGGAAGTTGAGGTCGACGACGGTAAACCTTGGTATTATGACATTCAGAGGTATCTGGAACATGGTGAACTTCCGGAAGGGGCAGGCAGAAAAGACAGAATAGCCATTCAGAAGTTAGCTTCCCAGTATGTGATTTTGAAAGGGAAACCGTACAAGAGGCAAGCAAACTGTATTCAGTTGAAGTGTTTGAGAAAAGAAGAAGCTCAGCATGTAATGGAAGAAATACACGCCGGGGTATAAGGTCCGCACATGAACGGGTTGAATCTGTCCCGCAAGATAGTGAGACAAGGTTTTTATTGGTCAACCATGGAAACAGATTGTGCGAAGATGGTAAAGCACTGTCATGACTGTCAAGCACATGGTAATTTGAATCACTTACCGCACACAGAGTTGCACGGGTTGTCAGAGCCGTGGCCTTTTTCAGCATGAGGAATTGATATGATTGGAGAAATTCGACCGAATGCATCGAATGGGCATCGCTTCATAGTAGTGGCAGTAGATTACTTCTCGAAGTGGGTGGAAGCCGAGTCATTCCGCAATGTTATAGCAAAACAGATGGCAAAGTTTATAGCTCGGAACCTCATTTGTCGGTATGGTATGCCACATCATGTAGTGACAGAAAACAGAGTTCAGTTTCAAGGAGAGACGAAGGCAATGTTGCAGAAATACGGGATAGGCCACCACAAGTCATCACCGTACAGGCCGCATGCAAATGGGGCAGTTAAGGCATCCAACAAGACTATAAAGACGATTTTAGCCAAGATGACAGAAAACTACAGAGATTGGTCCGAGAAACTACCGTATGCTTTGTGGGGATACAGAACATCAGTAAGAACAGCAATAGGGGCCACACCTTACTCTTTGGTCTATGGAATGGAAGCAGTATTGCCGGTAGAAGTGGAAATACAGTATATGAGGGTATTAGCAGAGGCAGAATTACCGGAACAGGAGTGGGCCGCACAGAGATTTGATCAGTTAGCACTATTGGATGAGAAGAGAACAAAGTCTTTGTATCACATGCAGTTGTATCAGAAGAGACTAGCCCGAGCATTCAACCAGAAAGTACGCCCCACCAAGATCAGAAATGGTGATTTGGTACTTAGGCAATCAAGACCGTCGACAACAGATCCAAGAGGAAAGTTCAGACCTAACTGGGAAGGACCTTACATAGTGCAGAAGGTAATGGGAAATGGAGCAGTGAAGCTATCAGACTTGGAAGGAAACGAGTTCATCTAGCCGATCAACGTAGACAGATTGAAACAGTACTTTTCCTGAGGGAGAGAAGACCGAGCAGTCACCAAGGAAATTGGTAGAAGACCTAACCCAAGAAATCATTCATGCATGCACGTAAAATTGCATTCTCTTCGTGTTTGTTTTTGTTTTGTGTTCGCAGGTTCGAAGAAAAGAAAAAGCGGCAGAAATGAGCCAAATAGCGTCAGCGCAGTTTCAGTTTTGGGGATGATTCCCAGGGGGCGAGGCCTACATCAACAGTTTTTGGGGATAATTCCCAGGGGGCAAGGCCCATATCAGCTTGGGGGCGAGGCCCATATCAGCTTGGGGGCGAGGCCCATGTCAGCTTGGGGGCGAGGCCATATCATCTTGAGGGCGAGGTCCCTATTGTCAGCAGTGTTGGGTCGAGGTGCCCAGGGTCGAGGTGCCCCTGTTGTCCGTTGTAGTTCCGGGTCGAGGTGCCCACTACATCATCAGTTCGAGGGCGAGGCCCACTTTGTCAGCGGTATTGGGTCGAGGTGCCCCCGTTGTCAGTTGTAGTTATTGGGATGCGTCCCAGGATCGAGGTCCACTGCAGCACCAACTCAGCTCGAGGCAGCAGATTGCATAACTTTGATAGGATTGTTCAAAGTCACACACTGCACAAGTCCCATCAAAGTGGGGGCGACTGTAGGCATTGCATTTTTTTCATGTGAAACCCGATGATGAGTCTCAGTTGGAGGCACTACCTTTTTAGTTAATGATATTGCGGGAAACGGACGTCGGAAGGGGAAATTCAGAATAAGTACGTCATCAGATTCATTTCGCAAGTTCACTGTCTTCGTTCGTGCTGCATTCGTGGCCACGTTCGAACGATTATGGGCGTTCGTGTAGCGTTTGAATCAGCGTTCGAACGGCGTCGGTATTTCTGGTTTTACTGCTAGCCTCACACCCCAGCCCAATTAGCCCACCAAAGCCCATAAAACACATCCCAATTAATAAAACACATTTAAAACACATGGGAAATTAAATTAAATATTAATTAGATAATGTAATTGAATTAAATAAAATATTAAATCATTTACCAATTAAATAAAACTAAAAATATAATCATACCTAATTTAGATCAATCAAATATATTAACTTCCTAACTAAACAAAATCATATACTAAATTAAAAAAATATAATGCCTAATTAAATCACTCATAACCAATTTAAATATATTGACTTCCTAATCTAAACCAATCTTATCTCCATCAAATCCATTGCTTTCCTTCTTTAACACTAAATCAAATCCCTTCCTTGTGAGACAATGAGAAGCCCTAGCCCTTCTCTATATAAACACCCCTAACCAATACATGGATCCCCTAGCTCATACACACAACTCACACGAAAATCACAGCAAGAAACCCTAGACATTACACGCAAATCACAACAAAAATAGCAAACAATTCTCTTCATCCCCACCCTCGCATTACCAAAATACAGCAGCCATTTACAGCCCCTACAACCATCAAAATAGTACCTAATCACCACCGAAAACTACCCCAAAAACAGCAGCCCTGAACACGCAAACAGCATCCCAAAATCACATTAAAATAGCAGCAAATTAACCCCAAAAACAGCAGCCATTCACGCCAAAATAGTGACATGAACAGTGAGCAGAAAATACAGAAGAAACAGCAGCAAAACGGAGGCTAAACAGCAAGCAAAATAGTAAAACAGCAAAACAGTGAGCTAAGACGCTAAACCAGTGAACCAGAGAAGTTGAGGAGCTTTACCCTTCCGATCTCCGTGAAACGCAAGTCCGAAAGTCGGCAAAAAAAGGTTTGACCTGAGGGTATTTTCCACATTCGTTTTCTGCTTTATTTTTATTATTCATTGAGTATTGTTCGCATGATTGTCATGTTAAGATGCATGTTGTGGCCCTTGAGTAGATAAATATGCATGGATTACGAAATATTGTATGTTGTGGCCTTGGAATAAAATGAAAGATGTGTCAACTCTCGCGGTATATCGGATGGAAACCCGGACATAAATTTCATAGCCGATTCCGAATGGACGGTAGTATGATCTGTACTCGGGATACAACTCCACGTACCGCTTGAGTAAACGGCACTTTATTTTGTTTTATGTTGCTTTGATTTATTTATTATTCGTCATTTAAATTCCGCTTGTTACTTGTTTATGCATGATGCGATCGAGTGCATGGGCTTAGTAAGTCAGATTAAAGGTCCCCTATTTGGAGGGGTTAAAACCCTTTACCACGATGCTTTTCCGCTCCGGTTGATGTGTGTTCGGTTGAATGTAAGAAATGTTCAATCGGACATACTAAGTTTGATATTATTTTCTTTATTCTTTGTATGCATGATGCGATCGAGCGCATGGGATTAGTAAGTCGGATTAAAGGTCCCCTATATGGAGGGGTTAAAACCCTTTACCACGATGCTTTGCCGCGCCGGTTGATGTGTGTTCGGTTGAATGTATGAAATGTTCAATCGGGCATACTAAGTTTGATATTATTGTCTTTATTCTTTGTATGCATGATGTGATCGAGCGCATGGGCTTAGTAAGTCGGATTAAAGGTCCCCTATTTGGAGGGGTTAAAACCTTTACCACGATGCTTTTCCGCGCCGGTTGATGTGTGTTCGGTTGAATGTAAGAAATGTTCAATCGGACATACTAAGTTTGATATTATTTTCTTTATTCTTTGGTTGCATGATGCGATCGAGCGCATGGTCTTAGTAAGTCGGATTAAAGGTCCCCTATATGGAGGGGTTAAAACCCTTTACCACGATGCTTTTCCGCGCCGGTTGATGTGTGTTCGGTTGAATGTAAGAAATGTTCAATCGGGCATACTAAGTTTGATATTATTGTCTTTATTCTTTGTATGTATGATGTGATCGAGCGCATGGGCTTAGTAAGTTGGATTAAAGGTCCCCTATTCTGAGGGGTTAAAATCCTTTACCACGATGATTTGCCGTGCCGATTGGTGTATATTCGATTGGATGTGAGATGTGTCCAATCGGATACGTGAGGTCCCACATTGTGGATTTGTTCGTCTATGAATATGTTGCATGCATCAGGTCTGGTTCCGTTTGAACGCTTTCTCGAACGCCACACGAACGTGAACCTTCTGTTTACCGTTCGAACACATTCTCGAACGCTACGCGAACGCGCATGCATTTTCTTAGTTTCATCATGCATTAGATCTCATTCCATTCGAACGCGTTATCGAACGCTATACGAACGCGAAACTTCTGTTTACCGTTCGAACGCGTTCTCAAACGCTACGCGAACGCGCACGTATTTTCTTAGTGTTTCATGCATCAGGTCTGGTTCCGTTCTAACGCGTTCTCGAACGCTACATGAACGTGAACCTCATATTTACCGTTCGAACGCGTTCTCGAACGCTACGCGAACGCGCACCCACTGAACTAAGTCTTTTTCATCAGATTTCGTACATAATTGTTCCTAGTAGCTATCCCTTCGTATGATGAACCTGATTGCTTCTCTGTATTACGCAAGATTGTGTAGGTGTCGTTCATCTGTATTCCCCACATGTATGAGTACAATGTGTTTAACGTATTACAATTCATATATTCATGTCATGATAGCATTTGAGTATTATTTCTTGTGGTATATCGGATGGAAACCCAAACATAAATTTCGTAGCCGGTTCCGAATGGACGGTAGTGCGGTCTGTACTTGGGATACAATTCCACGTACCACTTGGAAAAATGCTCACATGTGTGTTTGTGTCCATATTAGTTATCTTCTTTTGCACCACGTCATAGCATGTTTACTTTAATGCCTAATTGCATCCTTAAGTGTCTTTTATTTACACATAGACATGCAATGGCTATTTGTTTATGCTTCCGCACGTATAAGTATGACATGTCTATGAAATCACATGTTCGTCATTATTTGATTCGCTTTTATGTGTGCTTGTGTTTCCATGAATACAATATGCCAATGAAGTTGTATGTTCGTTGCTACTTTCATTTACTTTCAAGCATGCAATCTTAAATGTAAGATATATGCAAATTTAGGTGTAAGTTTTATTTTTGCGCATATGAACTTAGAAGCATGATACTCTTGGAAATAAGTGTTACTTAAGCTTGATTAAATTATTACACAAATCCTTTCATTACAAGTGACATAAGTAAGGGACCATTCCGAACCCAACGGTTTGAGGTCTTCCCTTGCGAGGGGTGAGTGCGGCCTTAAATCTCATTTTCCCGGTTCACACCGGGTGGCGACTCCATTATTCTCCGGTTTAGTCCCACGTGGCTATTCCGTACTCCTGACTAGGCCACGAGCCTAGAACAGCATGCGCCGTCCAGTTTCTGTGTCCCACACCACCCAATCAAACAATCAATCCATTAGATACTTGTAAACATTTAACTTCATAAATTGATAACAAAAGGTTTTAAGTCTTCGTGGGATCGATAATTTTTATACTATCTGAACGATACATGCGCTTGCGTTATACGCGTGTGATTACGCGCCGGTCAAGTTTTTGGCACCATTGCCGGGGACTTATTTCTCTTTCACTATTAATTTTGAGGTTAGATACATTTACTTGTATCTAATTTTCTTTTTTACTTATTATTTTTGTTTTATTGTGTTTCAGGTTCTCAGACACTACATGAGACGAACCAAAAGCTTTGAACTCCGACCGTTTGACCCAGAGATTGAAAGAACCATCAGACTGTTGAGAATGGAAAGGCGAGAAGGGCAAGAATCAATCATTATTAACATGGAACCTGAACCTTTGAACGTTGCACCATCAATTCCCATTCGAGACAGAACCATTCTGGTGGTTGACATACTCATTTCTTGTATTGTACTTTCGCCATTACCAGCAAATGCGGGTGACATCAAAACATTCATCCAGATGATTCAGCAGTCAGTACACTTTGGGGGAAATGCAACTGAAGATCCTAATGCCCACATCAGTAACTTCCTAGAAGTTTACGGTACTTTCAATTACAACCGAGCAGTTGAAGAAGCAATGAGACTGCGGGTTTTTCCATATTCCCTGAAAGATAGAGCTAAAGCTTGGCTACATTTGTTACCAGCAGGTTCCATCACAACTTGGAACACTCTAGCCAACAAATTCCTTGCAATGTACTTTCCATCAGCCAGAATTGCAAAGTTAAGGAATGACATCACATTCTTCGTGCAATAAGATTCAGAATCCCTTTGTGAAGATTGGGAAAGATTCAAAGATTTACTCCGGAAATGTCCTCATCATGAGATCGCATAGTGGCTACAAGTCCAAACCTTCTACAATGGACTTTCTGGAATAATGAGAACCACAATTGATGCTGCTGCTGGAGGAGCTTTGATGGCAAAATGAGAAGATCAGGTCTGGGACTTAATTGAAGAAATGGCCAACAATAATTCTTTATGGCCAACATAATGGAGCATGATCCAAAGAATTGCATGAATTTATGAAGTTGGAGCCAACACAGCACTGAATTCCAAGCTGGATGTGATTTGCAAAAATCTGGAAACCCTTAACATGAAAGTTAATGGTGGATCCACAAGTTCACCATTTGGAGGAGTACCTGAGTAAGAATCTTACAACCAACAAGAAGAGACAGTGAACTATGTCAACAATTTCAACAGACAGTGGAACAATCCATATTCCAACACCTATAACCCAGGGTGGAGGAATCACCCCAATTTCGCATGGAGCAACAATTCAGGGCAAAAGAACTACCCACCACCTGGATTCTAACAACCAAATAAAAGCCAGGAGCATGAAAAAGAACCGGGAATAACAGAAGTGCTGGCCCAGTTGAAGAAGCAATAAGTAAAATACGATGCTTTAGCAGCTATGGTTCAAAATCAAGTAGCATTGAATCAAATCCATTCAGCCTCTATTAAAGCACTGGAAAATCAAATGGGACAACTGGCCAATGCTCAGAGTTACAGATCGCCAGGAAATCTTCCCAGCAACACAGAACCAAATCCAAGGAACCGAGGGAAGGAGCAATGTCAAGCTATTACTTTGAAAAGTGGTACTAAAATTAACAAAGATGTTGGAATCAAGGCAACCTTTGAAGAAGTTCCAAAAGATGCAGTTCCACAGATGGAGGAAAAAGAAGCAAATGAAAAAGATCAAGAAAGAATCAATTTACCTCCATATTTTCCTCAACGACTCCAGAAAACAAATTGGATAAACAATTTGCTCGATTCTTGGAGGTCTTCAAAAAGTTTCATATCAACATTCCATTTGTAGAAGCCTTGGAAGAAATGCCCAGCTATGTCAAATTCATGAAAGACATTCTTTCACGAAAACGGAGATTGTGAGATTATGAGACAGTAGCATTGACGGAGGAATACAGCGCCATCATTCAGAGGAAACTTCCCCCGAAGTTGAAAGATACTGGCAGTTTCACAGTTACTTGCACCATTGGAGAACATTATATTGGAAAGGTTTTATGTGATTTAGGTGCAAGTGTTAATTTAATGCCTTTTTCTATTTACAGGAAACTACAAATCGGAGAAGCAATGCCTACCTCAGTCTCTCAGCAACTTGTTGATCGAACGCTCGCATTTCCGAGAGGTGTCGTTGAAGATGTGTTGGTCAAAGTCGACAAACTCATTCTCCCAGCAGATTTCATTATCCTTGACATGGAAGAAGACAAAGATGTTCCTATCATCATTGGGAGACCATTCTTGGCTACAGGTCGAACTGTGATTGATGTGCAAAAAGGAGAACTAACTATGAAAGTGCAGGACCAAGAAGTTACCTTCAATGTTTTCAAAGCCATGAAATTCCCGAGTGAAGAAAATGAGGAAGAATGTTTCAGAATTGATGTTGTTGATAGTATAATTCATGATACTGATACAGTTCCTACAGATAAACTTGAAGTTTGCATCACTAACATGACTGACAGCGAGCTAGATGCTGAAATTCTAGAATGTATCAACTATCTTGACAAGCCATTCTAATTCAAATCGTCACCACCAGTGGAAAGTCTGGAACTTCCGAAGAAATATTGAATCAAGCCCTCAATTGAATAACCACCACAGCTGGAGCTGAAGTTATTGCCGAGTCATCTCAGGTATGCATTTCTTGGAAACTCTTCTAAATTACCTGTTATTATTTCTGCTGCACTAACATTAGAGCAGAAAGAAAAGTTGCTGAGAGTATTACGGGAACACAAGAAAGCCATTGGCTGGACTATAGCAGACATTCGACGCATTAGTCCATCATTTTGCATGCACAAGATTCTGATGAATGATGAGTACAAACCCACAGTGGAGCATCAACAGAGACTCAATCCAATCATAAATGAGGTCGTGAAGAAAGAAATCATCAAATGGTTGGATGCTGACATCATTTACCCTATCTCAGATAGCACATAGGTGAGTCCTTTACAGTGTGTACCAAAGAAAGGAGGAATTACTGTAGTCACAAATGAAAAGAACGGTGACTGGATGGAGAGTATGCATTGACTACCGGAAGCTGAACAAAGCAACAAGGAAATATCATTTTCCGCTGCCATTTATTGATCAGATGATAGATAGACTGGCGGGACATGAGTTCTATTGCTTTCTGGACGGATACTCGGGGTACAATCAGATTGCCATCGCCTCAGAAGATCAGGAGAAAACTATATTTACATGTCTGTATGGTACTTTTGATTTCCACAGAATGCCATTTGGACTATCTAATGCTCCTGCCACATTCCAACGTTGCATGATGGCCATCTCCATGCTAGAACAGAGTATGGAGGTTGTTATGGATGAATTCTCTTTGTTTGGAGATTCTTTTGACCACTGCTTGCAAAATTTGGAACATGTGTTACAAAGGTGCGAAGATACAAACTTGGTACTCAATTGGGAGAACTGTCATTTTATGGTGCAGGAAGGCATTGTTCTTGGACACCGGATCTCAAAAAAGGGAATTGAGGTAGACAAAGCAAAGATCGACACAATTGAAAAAATACCTCCACCCATATCTGTCAAAGGGATTCGGAGTTTTCTCGGACATGCTAACTTTTACAGGAGATTTATCAAAGACTTCTCAAAAATTGCAAAACCTTTTTGCAATCTTCTGGAGAAAGATGTGCCTTTCAATTTCACCAAAGAATTCCAGAAAGCCTTTGAGATCCTAAAATAGAAGTTGGTCTCTGCCCCCATCATAGTAGCACCGGACTGGACCCTTCCATTTGAGGTAATGTACGATGCTAGTGATTTTACTGTAGGAGCAGTTTTAGGACAACGCAAAGCAAAGATCTTCCATGCTATTTACTATTCCAGCAGAAATCTGAATGAAGCTCAACTCAACTACACAACCACTGAAAAGGAGTTGCTTGCAATTGTGTTTTCTTTTGATAAATTTTTCTCTTATCTGCTGGGTCCCAAAGTGGTGGTCTACACAGATCATTCAGGTAATCAAGTATTTGATCCCAAAGAAAGATGCCAAACCCAGATTGATCCATTGGATACTTCTTCTACAAGAATTTGACGTGGAGATCAGAGATAGGAAATGGACAGAAAACCAAGTGGCAAATCATTTATCGAGGCTTGAGAATGGAGATACAGCTGGCAAAGAACTAACAATCAAAGAAACTTTTCCAGATGAACAGCTGTTTGCCATGAAACAGCAGGAAGTCCCTTGGTATGCTAACTATGTAAACTACATGGTGTCAGGAAAATGGCCGTTGGAATGGACAACTCAGCAAAGGAAGAAATTCTTCAAAGAAGTCAAGCAATATGTCTGGGATGAACCGTACATGTTCAAATGATGTGCTGATCAATTACCGAGATGGTGTGTTCCACATGAGGAGGTCAACAATAATCTGCAACATTGTCATTCATCACCATATGGCGGGCACTTCAGCGGGAATAAAACTGCAGCCAAAGTTCTCCAATCAGGTTTGTTTTGGCCCAATCTATTTAAAGATGCTTATCTGTTTGCTCTTCAATGTGACAGGTGCCAGAGAACTGAAAATATTTCTAGAAGAAATAAAGGACCGTTGCAAAACATTCTGGAAGTGGAGATATTTGATGTGTGGGGGATTGATTTTATGGGACCATTTGTTCCATCATTCAGAAACATGTACATACTGGTTGCAGTAGACTATGTCTCCAAATGGGTTGAAGCAATTGCACTGCCATCCAATGATTCAAAAGTGGTTATCAAGTTCCTGAAAAAGAATATTTTCACTCGTTTCGGAACACCTCGGGCAATTATCAGTGATGGTGGCTCACATTTCTGCAACAGATACTTCGATGCACTCCTATCCAAATACGGAGTTACTCATAAGTTTGCCACAGCCTATCATCCACAGTCAAACGGGCAAGTCGAAGTTTCAAACAGGGAGATCAAAAGAATCTTGGAGAGAACCGTTGGATCAACAAGGAAGGACTTATCTGAAAAATTGGATGATGCATTATGGGCCTACCGGACAGCTTACAAGACACCCATAGGTATGTCCCCATATAAAATGGTGTTCGGGAAAGCATTCCATCTGCCAGTTGAGCTTGAAAACAAGGCGTACTGGGCACTGAAGAAGTTGAATCTTGATCCACAAGCTGCATGAGAGAAAAGACTTCACCAACTCAACGAATTGGAGGAATTTCACCTACAGGCTTATGAAAATGCCAAACTGTATAAAGAAAAGACCAAGAGATGGCATGATAAAAAAAATAGTGCGCAGAGAATTGGAGCTAGGACAGCAGGTGTTATTATACGATTCACGGCTGAAACTTTTTCCTGAAAAGCTGAAATCAAAGTGGTCAGGTCTATTTATGATTACTCAGGTGTTACCATACAGAGTTGTTGAGATATACAACCCCAAGTCCAACAACACATTCAAAGTTAACAGCCAGCATGTCAAACACTATTGGGGAGAATCAATTGAGCGACAAAAAGAAAGTGTCACACTTTCAGATCCAACATAACGTTCGAACAATCATGTCTAGCTGATGATATTAAACTTAGCGCTAGCTGGAGGCAACCCAAGCAATTTGTGTATATATTATGATGTGGTGTGTTTTAATTTTTGTGTGTTTAGTTTTTGCAGGTTAAGATGCATTTCAATATGGAAGAAGCTCTCACAAATCTTCACAAGCAATTTCTTTCTCTCCCTCAAAATTCTCTGATGAAAGTCTACAAAACTCGCTTGCAACGGATGAGACTTCTGATGATCAAAGGTATTCCTAATGACATTCGTTGGGTAATCGAAGCACGTGTCCGATTAGCAGGTGAGTATTTTAATTCTTATAATTCTTATTTGCCTGGTTTTGGAAAAAGCACCTATGCAAAGAAACGTAGAGCTAAGCAAATGTGCACGCTGGAATTGCAATACTCGTTGTCGTTCTTTAGGAATGGTGTCTGATAATCACGAAGATGAAATTAAATTCATTAGGGATGGCTTGAGTAAGGAGTCTTTAGATGATATATCTTCAACTCTTGAGATGCATCCCAGTGGATATGTTCATATAGCCATCTGAAAATTACATACACAATTCCAAAAAGAAAGACAACAGTTAAGTCTCGGGAATCTGACTCAAAAAGACCATGTTTCCCAATTTATAAGAAAATTGGATGGGAAGCTTGTCTCTGACGCATAGATGTCAATCAAGCTGTAAATTATTTTAAATATTATATCTCTTTGTCTTTTCCTAATAATTGTGATTTGTTTTGTTATTTTCTCTGACAGGATCCATGCTACTTTTTGACCTTTCACGATTTACTATTTTGCTACTAATCATCCTTTGGAAGATACTTGTGCTATTATTACTCACCATTTTCAGGTTCTATAAATTCAACTCATCATTGCACCTTTGAAGGCATCCAGATAAAAATGGAAGCTACTTCAAGAAGACGGGTTGAAAACATCTGTGTGTTTTGCGGTACTAGTGTTGGTGTTAAACCAGAATACGTAACAGCGGCACAGGAATTGGGTCGAGTCATTGCTACAAGGAATATGCACTTAGTATATGGCGGTGGCAATCTTGGACTAATGGGGATCGTTTCAAAGGCTGTACATGATGGAGGAAGTCAAGTCTTGGGAATCATCCCAAAACCCTTGGCAGAGGCGAATCTGATAGGACCATCAAATGGCGAGGAACTAATCGTGCCAGATATGTCTGAACGGCTGGTAGAGATGATTAACTGTGCTGATGCTTTTATTGCTTTGCTAGGAGGCTTGGGCACGATGGAGGAAATGTTTACAGTACTATTTTGGGCAAACTTGAACATACACCAGAAACCACTTGGACTGTACCATGTTGATGGATTTTATGATTTTCTTTGTGTGTTTCTTGATGATGCCCGGAGAAATGGGTTTGTGTCAAAACCTGTAAAAGAACTCCTCTTTACTACTAGAACTGCACAAGATTTGATTGACCAAGTCTTAGCCTTTGAACCTCAAATTGACCTCATTCTTTCCAAGATAAATTGGTCTGATGATGATCGTGGTAAGAGGCGTCGAATAAATCTGGATCTTAACCTTTAACTTTTCATTTAGATGTAGAATTCCACCTAACCAGGTACGATTTTCTAAACTCTTTTTCTACTGATTAAGACATTGGGGACAATGTCTCATTTAGGTTTGGGGGATGAGAATAGTTAAATTGTATCTTGTTCTTATTGTTTTATTTTTAGTAAAAAAATTTCGAAAAAGCCAAAAAATAAAATTTTAAAAATTTTACAAAAACCAAAAAAATATTTTGTGTTTTTATTTGATTAATCAGGTGAAATTGGTGTGAGTTAGCCGAGTAAGGAATTTCCACTCCTGAGAGTTGTATATCCTTAAATAAAGTTCATGGTCAAGATTTACTAACATAGGTTGGTTAGCAAAATCCGCTAAGACCAATACATATCGTATATCGTGACTTGGTCTGATGGTTTATCCCAATGAACCATGAGTCTCGGGAGACTCGTTTAGACATGTAGGTATTTATTTGATAAACACTGAACGAGTCACTGAAGATTTCCTAATAGATGGTACACCAACGTCAATAAGAATCTTCTCGAGTTGAGTGAGCATAGTGATACTTCGACTTGAGATACCACAGTGGATATATGAGTTATCCTCCACACTTTAATGGCAATCACGTTACCAATCTATTTAGATCAGACCTCTACTTGTTCGTTGAGTGTGGATTGATGCTCATGATATCCAGTGCGTATCAAGATAGAATATGTCAGTCCTGTATACAAGGCATATGTATCCTACACGTATTTGCGATCTAGTAAATCCATGGCTGTGGTATAACTTCGGAAGCAAGTTCCGAGTGTTATTTAGAGATCATAAATTTGAAAAGTCGACTATATTATACCATACAGATTTGAAGTTCTTATCTATATCCCAGGTATAATATGGATAACCTCTGACGGAGGGATTATACGTATGTAATGACCTCGACTTGCATAGTTTAGCGATATTATCCATGGTCGTCATAATTCATGAGTGGGTGAATTATGGACACGAAATTGGATTTCGTGACGGATAAACCTAAACTTAGAGAGTCTCACAATATGAAGTGTACTCATTGAGCACTTGGAAAACGCATTATGAATAATACAGATTATTCATAATACTTCATCGGATTAAATGAGTTAATTCGAATCGTTTAAACGGTTAAACGAAAACACATGCATAGGGGCATTTTTGGTCAATCGTAATTATTGTGTATTTGTATTTGATACATAATTTGATTAGATACACATTAATTATTTGTCAAATGAGATTTTGACACATGCCATTAATATATGTATTTGTTATTTAATGTTAATAAAAATACATGTATAATAATAATTATATTAATTAATTATTTAGATATTTAAATGTTAAATATATGAATAATTAAATAATATTCATATTACATAAATGTTATGCAATATGTTTAATTATTATTGATACATGTGGCATGTTTTAATTAAGATTTAAATGTGCAAATTTGATTTGTCCAAGTTAAAGCTTATCTTATCTTTATTTTAATTTAATGAAATTAAAATACAAAATTGACCAAAATGCCCCCACATAGTCGGTCATGGCTATTTAAAAAGGGGAAAATTTTCTTTTCTTTTTCTTATGGTCTCCATGGCCGAAAACATGATCGCCAAATACTCTCAAATTGTTCTTGATGATTCAAGGAAGAAAATGAAGAAAAATCAAGAAAAAGCTTTAGGAAAATAAGAGATTAAAGGTAATCTTCAATCCCCTTAAGTTTTGAAAGCATGTTTCATGTTCTTAATTATCTAAATTGATTCTAGGGTTTCTTATTTTCTATAAATTTGCGGCTTTTGGATTTGGAGGATGGAATTGAAAGCATGGTGCATGTGTGAAGTTGATTTAGTTGATATTATTGTAATATTGGTCCAATTTAATCATTTAGTGATATGTTGCTATTCTAGAGTGTTATGACCACTCTTGTAATGCCTATAAATATTCTTGGGTGGTTCGTTTATGGTGACTTGAATTGGTGCTGTGATTAATTAGATTAATGTTGAAAACGTTGGATTAAAGCATGAAAAATTGATAATTTTTGTTGCAAAATCAGATCTAGAAAAACTGGATTGTTTGTGATGAAAATGATGTCATTTGAATGTATTGGATGTGTTTTGGGTGTTGGAACAATTGCCGGAAATTGTTTCGGAGTTGAAATAAGCGAAAACGGTGAAAAACGGCGTTACCGGGTGACTTTTGAGTCAACCGATTGACGGCTGCCCAAACAGTGAATTTTTCACTGTTCGGGCAGCCCATGAACTTCCCTAATACTATTGGGGCTGACCTGGGTAGCCCTCATGTGTATTGGGTAGTCGGTTCGGTCAAATACGGGTTTTTTCCATTTTTGGAAAAACGTTTCGCGATGTTTCTTAACTATTTATGTTGCTATTTGATATCGAATAAATATATTTAGGTGAAATATGAATGAATTATTAGATATTGAATAATTTATTTGGTAATTTAAAAAGTTTTAAAATTACAATTTAAGCCGAACAGCGCCTCCGCAGCGCCCTTTGCCCAAAACCCCAACAAAAATGGTATCAGAGCAGGTCTGATTCTTCATCCATTACATTAGTCATGCTTGATATATGATATATAATCCAATTTTGATGTTTTCACATGCACGTAATCTATATGTTTCTTGACTTTTCGGTTCTACGCTAACATGAAACGTAACGAAAATTTAGTAGTTAAGTTAAGTTATGTTTTCTATAGGTAGAATTGAACTGTTTATAAAATGATATAGATTAAAATTCTGCATATGATGTAGAACAATGCTTCCTTGAGGAATATTCCCGCTTAAATAAGGCTGTAAAGTAATGTCTATTGGATGCATGTTTCTTGGTCCGTCTTGTCAATACGGTTTATGGGTATCTTTCTATGGCTGCATCCGAGATCGTGCCAAAGTAGTGAGGGTGAGTTGATAGAATTTTATCCATGCCAGATGTATATTTGATACAAGACAAATTTAAGTGAAAATGGAAATCATAAACGTGCCAAAGTGTTGGTTTCTATTAAGGTCCTAAGATCAATAATAAGCATAAATCAAGTGCGAATACACATCGAAGAAGTTGCGGAATACTCACATCGATCGGTTGAGCGACGCGGAGGCAACGAAAAATCAACTTTGCTCGGCAGTGGACTGGTTCGGCAGTGAGCAGTCCATGCTCCTCCATTTTCTATTTTTGAGCTCCTCGAACAAGCTCCAAGCTTCGTCGAACGATTCCCAGCTCATGGTTGGACTTCCCAATATACCCAGTATTGGCGTACACAGAACCTGTTAAAGCCCTGGACGACCTCAACCAAAGTATATTGATTGTCGTAAGTATTAGCGGTGCAAGTCTCAGGTTAAGACCAAATACACCTACCCTGATTTCGGACTTCCATAGACACATAGTCATACTACCAATGGAATTCCGAGGGGGTCTATCCAGAGCGAAGCTGTTTCCCGTACCATCGGTAAAACACAACCTCCTATTACACTTGCATGAGTATCATATACCCAAATATATGAGAACTATGTCGTTGTGCCCTCACAACGCGCACAAGTGTAATACTAGTCTTTTACGTATTTATCGATGTCCAATCTCGATAATACTTTGACTAGGGATATTTAATGATTTATCCTTCGTGGACTGATACTGTCTCATATCATTCTCCGTCCAGGAACAAATCATAAGGACCTCCTATCATTTATACATCTAGGTGATCTAATCACAAATGATAAGAGTGCAATCTCATTTGTCACATAGTTAATTGTACAACAACACCATGATCTGTACAAATAGTGACGCTATGGGTCATAATTGTCCAAAAATCTCCCACTTGGCCTATAGCCAGTCACTCGAGTGTCTACCACCCGAACTATATACTGTTGGCTCAAACTGCTGAGAAAAGACTTTCGTCAGCGGATTTGCATGATTATCATCTGATGCGATTTATTCGATCATCACATCGCCACGATGTATGATCCGAACGAATCAGATGAATATCGAAGTATGTATCTGGATCGTTGATGAGACCACTAATTCTTTAGCCTGTGCTGACGCCTAGCTCAGCTGCTAACAGAACTATATCTAATCTAATGAGATTTGTTTATCGACCCAAATGGCTTCTATTGCCGCCTCAGCGGTAGAAATAACCCGCATTTGTTGTTTATTCGGTAACAGTATCTTGCTTGGAATATTTCCAGCTCACTGTTCCGTTATACAAACTTTGTAGTACCGTTTGCGACTTATAGTCGTCTTTATCGGTTAGGAAACTTGCTACAGTTATCCCAGTCACTTCAAGTTCTCTATCTCCATAGTTTAAGACAGCATCCTTAGTTCTCTAAGATACTAACGGATGTTCCTAACTTCAATCCAGTGACTATCACTTTGATTGGCCTGTTTGTGATTTCATATGCTCAAAGCGTATGAGACACCAGGTCGCGTACATTTTTCAATGTACGATTCCACGGAGATTTTTCGAAAGCCAAGCTTTCGCCGATAGTTATTTTATGGGAATATCATTTCCAAGAAATGACTTATTATCATTATTTATTGGACAGCCACTGTCAGTGCGCTCCCACTAACCCTCTTATATACACAAGAATCATTTCATTTTGAATTAAATCATAAACTATTATGATTACATCAAAACGACAATTCCAAGAACCTATGCTTGCTTCAATCCAAACATGGATCGAATAACATGCAAACCTTGTTTGCTAGTTTTGGTACGACAAAATCAACAGGATGTTATAAACATCCTCCGAAAAGGTTTCCTTTTCAGGAAAGTGATTTTCCCATTCAGCTGACATATTTCATAAATGAAACATGCAGCGTCAGCAAGCATTATCCAAATGGATATCATGGCACTTTGCCATAATAAGGGAGTCGATACCTTGTATCACTTCCTCCTACGTAGTCAGTTGGTATACCTCAAAAGATTGACATCTTTAAGAGGTGAGATCAGAAACCCATACCCCAGGCTGTTTTTTGACTCTCTTCGACATACGCGGTTCTTATGTATACGAAGATTAATGGTAATAGTTTCATCCTTGATGAACAATTTGTGTTCCATTAGGAATTGATGCCTTGAATAATATTACTCTGATTTTCATCGAGTTTTACTATCCTCCCACTTACCACTGCATATCGGTATTCCTCTTAGGAAAACTGCATGGTGAGTAACAATCTAATTGTTCTCTAGTGAGATGTATAAGTACAATACTTATGGTATCCCTAGGATAACCTACAATTTGGCACTTATCCAATTTGGGTTTTAGTTTGGTATCATCCAAACATATGCCCAGCATACCCAAATTATCAGGAATAATAAACTTGGTTTCTTTCCCGTTCATATCTAATATGAAATCTGTCAAACAGATTTTAATGGAACCTTATTCTAAATAAGTTCTGCACTATTTAAAGCTTATTCGTTGAAGGAAATGGTAGCTCAGAGCGACTCATGATTAACCTTATCATGTCTAACAAAATTCGGTTACTCAGTTCGGACACACCGTCAAAATGACGTGTTCCGGGAGGAGTCATCTTTGAAAGAATACTATATTTTTTCAAGTATATTAGAAACTTATTGCTTAAGTATTTTCCATTACGGTCTTACCGTGACGGTTTAATACTTTAGCCGATCTGTTTGTCTATTTCGTGTCGAAACTTAAAAGTTTCGATTTGTGTTTCAAAAGAAACACATAACCATAACGCGATGCCACATCCGTATAGGTCACAAAATATTCATATCCACATCTAGCCTAGATAGACATGGGCCCACTTGCTTCACTATGAACTAGGGCTAACAGATCTGTGGCATTTGCACTTTTACCAAGTAAATAGTGTTTTAGGCACTTTCCCCAATAAACTAGATTCGTAGACTTTATTTGATTAGAATCAAATTAGTCCGAGTACCCACTCTTCAAAAGTGTGGATATACGAGTCTTGTTTAATTGTGTCATAGACAACAATGCCACAGTTAGTTTCTTCTGATCAAATCAGTTCGAGCTATTTGTTTGTCATATTATATTTCTGAGATTTATTTATATTCAAAATATAAATGTTGTTATTCACATCTAATGTGTTTATCTCAATATCAACTTTATATAATAAAATACTTTAGTGTTCTAAAATATAAAGGTTCACCCGCAGCGGGTTAAACACTGATATAAAGATAATGTTTCTAGTCAAACTAGTTACATTATAACAGTTTCCTAATTTAAGTACACGCCCGAAGGTAGTTCCTAAACTTAGGTATCTACGGTTGAAATAGTGACTTTCGTCCCATTTCCAAATCGCAGATTAATCTCGATTGAAGTCAGTATCATGTTCAAAACAGATTCTGAACATCAATATATATTTATGTACCACACTAAGTATTTAAAATCCAATTTTAATACTAGTAGTGAACATAATTTGACAAACATATTCGAAGTCAGAGCCTTGCTCGTCTTCAATTCCTTCATGTCTGCTTTGTCCAAACGGCAGTCACGCTTTCGCGATCCCGTTTGCCACAATTAAGCAGACATTTTGGGATATGTCATTTATCTTCCCAGAAGATTATAATGATTTTGCCTTTTGCCCTTTTCATATTCCAGAAGCCTTTGGCCAAGCCTTGGCCTTCTAGAATATCAAAGTAAGGTGCGCCTTGCGCTACTTGCCTAATTGTAAACTTTGACTTTATCTCCTTGAGAATAGTCATTAACTCTCCGAGAGTTTACTATTGCAATTTAGTACTTCTAAGATTCTAAGGATAGTTTCTTTGAAGATCCTTCAATTTCATTATCATACTTTAAGGATCTAATCCTTAGTTCTGAGTCAGAAATTAAGGAGTTTATTGCGGTAAGTATAATGGATTAAGCACTTCAGTTATCATCACATAAATCTTCCAAAGATTATGCTCTACTATTTGTTTAACTCCGGGCTTAGGCATAATATGTTATTTTATCAAATAAAGTAACTTATTATTTTTTAGGACCATCCTGAAATTTATTCCCAATTTGAAAATTAAACCATTTAAATAATTTTCCCTAGGATTATGTTTTTAAATGTCAATCTTTCACTTTTATATCTTGATTTTAATAGTCCAACTATTTAATCAACGATTTGGTACTATTTATTATAATGATTACAATAGTCCAACTATTAATCAACTATAATTTAATAGATTAAAATCAATTATATTGATTACTATAATCTAATTATAAATCAACTATAAATGAAAAGTTTGAATATAGTCCAACTATTTATTAAAACAACAATTTAAATATTAGTCCAACTAACATTTATTTATTATTTGACGAATTGATATTTGTTGAGCGCGTATGGCGAGTAATTGAACGAGTATTGCAAAGTCAATTCTTGCCTCCCACAATTTTTTCGGCGAGCCTCTAACCCTCTGTCGAGTACTCGGGAAACCGTGTTTCCTAGTGGGCTAGGATCCCGTTAAATATCACACAATCTTGACTTTGGCCAACAAATTGTATGATAATTAACTAGGTAGATCTCTAAGATCAATTGGATCCAATCCAATTCCTAGATCCGGTAGGGGGACATCCAAGTCCGAAACACATATCTTATATATGCCAATACATCCAATGTATTACCTAACCTTTTTTTCCTCTGAATCAACTAAGCCTTGGCTTTGGCACAACAAACTTAGTGATCCCAGTTAAGTGTGACTCATTGACCATGGAAAGCTTCGTAATCAATGTCGATGGACAAGAAGTGGTCTTGACTTTGGCCAACAAACCACAACTTGGACAAGACACTGATATGAAACAAAGCCTTCGTGATTCAAATACATCCTCGACGGACAAAGGCCTTGACTTTGGCAAACAAGCCAATGCCAGTCTCGGATCTTGAGTGAGAATCACTCAATGGAAGGAAGACGCTTAATATTTTGCGAGGGTTTTTCGCGTGCAAATTGGCAACCAATTTATTATCTTTGTTAAGGTCTCATCATCATACACCCTTAAACATGCATTCTAACACATAATAAAGCGCATATGAATAAGTAATAATGATATGCGGATGGATACTTTACACATTGATCCTAGATCAAATCTCTCCATTTCTCTCTCCCGCTAGCACATGTATTACTTCTACCTGTTACACTACACTTCTAAAGAAACCTCATTTGCATTGAGGGGAATATGTGAGAAGAGAATACAAAGAAATGAGAGGTAATAAGGATGCACACGCAGGTCCAATTAATAAATCGAATTTATTACAACAATTTCTAAAATTGTCCCACCCATCTAATATCCATCTGATATACATTATTCATGCATCGCAACCATGTATTCACACAAGCATGTTATCAATCAATCTAATCAAATTAATTAATCTGATAATTAGTGATCATCCAATGTTTCAAACAATGATTTGATTTTGCTCGAGTCAAACTCGTTTTGTGAATAAGTACTTAAAGTACGAATTCTCGAATTAAATTAAACTACATAATTAAATCCAATTTAATATGCATTCAATTCTAATTCACTATTTAATTCCAATTAAATACTACACTTTAATACGAACCTTTACGACTTAAATTCCAATTTAATCGCTACGGGTCTCAAAGCCCGATTAATATCCAATAATAATTTAATTAAAGTCCAATGGGCTTTTAATTAATTTCTTAAAGCATGGACTTTTGGTCAACTCGGGTCAATCCGAATAACCAAAATCCAATCTGGGAGTTACTCATAAGCCCATAAATCAATTTTGGCCCATTAGGCCCAATTAAACTTTTAAAGGGCCATTAAGTCGCATTTGGGCTTTATGGATGCGGTTTTGGGCCCAATTGGATCCAATCCAATTTGCCTTAACCCAACTTTGTACAACAAAGCCCAACAAGCCCAATTACAACACTTAAAGCCCAAATCCAATTTTAAGGCCCAATTTAATTAAATTCCAAAAATCCAATTTTCCATATTTAATTACCAAAGTGTATAACATGATTAATTACCCAAATTAACATTTCTAAAACATCAATATACACAATTAATCATGCTCATTTTCATCATCACATGTCCAACACATTTTGATTAAAATCAAACCCAATTTACATGCTTCCAAAGTCTCGGCCAAGTGGGATTTGGGTCCGATTTGGTTTCAATCCAATTAATCCCACAATCGACATTAAATCAATATCCTAATTGATTCTAACTCATCCAACGAATCAACAATCAAAAAATCCAAGACATTTTAGGGCATAAGGCATTCGGCCAAGCCATCCAAATTTGGGAAAAATTGTTCCAAACCAATTTTCTTGAAATTGATCCAATCAAACTTCAATTCAAACACATTTAAGCATATTCATTCATCCAATTTCACAAATTCAAGCTCAAAATCAATTTACCCAAATTTTAACCCTAAACTTTTTTCATGCTCAAACCTTGCTCTAGATGCCATTGTTGGTTTTTATTAAGGTCCCAAGATCAATAATAAGCATGAATCAAGTGTGAATACACATCGAAGAAGTTACGGAATACTCACATCGATCGGTTGAGCGACGCGGAGGCAACGAAAATCAACTTTGCTCGACAGTGGACTGGTTCGGCAGTGAGCAGTCCATGCTCCTCCATTTTCTATTTTTGAGCTCCTCGAACAAGCTCCAAGCTTCGTCGAACGATTCCCGGCTCATGGTTGGACTTCCCTATCACCTTCGCATGTCTCGTAAGTGTGCTAGCACTTGTGATTTTGCCACAAAATCACACTCTTGTGCTTCCCACTGATCACGTTTTTTAGAGAAACCAGTGAGCTGTTTTGCCCCTCCATGGGCGTGAAGAAGAGAGAGTTGAGAGGAAGAGAGAGTTGAGTGAGAGAGAGGAAAAAATGTAATTGATTAAATGATTTCTAAAATCATTTACCATATACAATTTTTTGATTTCAAAAGTCAAGCCATAAATGGCTCCAACCACCTCCATCATCTCACATCAATCCATCAATCATGAATAGTGACTTGCGTCAATCACTCAAAGTGAAAGACATCCATCATTTGATTGATGAATGATGTGACGCTAGATGCGACTAGCGATTTAACGCTTGATTTGACTTGCGTGCCGCACTCGAATTCGAAATGCGAATGCGCTCGTAAATAATCTCGGGCTAGGATTCGCTAATTCCAAATTAACGAATTTTCCGTTGCGACGCAATTAAATCTAATTTAATTAAATAATCATGCCTAGCATAATTACTATTCACGTCGCTAACGAATTAATTCTAAATTAATTCGTTCGTCCGAATTAAAATCTAATTTTAATTCCGCGTCGAAATCAAATTTTGTTTAATATATCGAATATATTAATTTATCGATTAATTCCAAATTAATCGTTATCTCTCTTTTAATGATATTTTATCCCAGATAAAATATCTCCGTAATTAATCCCAGATTTATTTTCTCTCTTCTAATTAATCCCAGATTAATTTAGAGTGCGAGTCATACGTCATCGGTGAATCTTTGGGAAGCGACTCATGAGATCCCCGGATATGTTAGCAGTAAATTCGGTCGTCGAACTATCTGAACACGTAAGTACCTCGTACTATGTTTATACCGATTTATAAGACAAGGTTGGCCTCTAGCAAAGCGCCATGCCTACCCAATTCTCCAGAAATATCCTTACAGGAATAAAGGATCTATATCAAGCGTAGTATACATAGTATTGCGTATTTCTGTCCAGTATCGGATGATCACGTGCTAGGCCTGGGGTTGGAGTTGTGTCTGCCCCGTACGAAGCACATGTCGGATGTCTGGTAACTAGTCTCTATAATCAGATAAATATAACCTTATCATTTTATCCCGATAGCAGCAGTATTTAAGAGAACCAATCCTGTATCCTACGTGACCATCATCTCCATATGACTGGAGTGACACTTCCATCTTGACATCACACCAAACACACTACGATTCCCAATATACCCAGTATTGGCGTACACAAAACCTGTTAAAGCCCTGGACGACCTCAACCAAAGTATATTGATTGTCGCAAGTATTAGCGGTGCAAGTCTCAGGTTAAGACCAAATACACCTACCCTGATTTCGAACTTCCATAGACACATAGTCATACTACCAATGGAATTCCGAGGGGGTCTATCCAGAGCGAAGCTGTTTCCCGTACCATTGGTAAAACACAACCTCCTATTACACTTGCATGAGTATCCTATACCCAAATATATGAGAACTATGTCGTTGTGCCCTCACAACGCGCACAAGTGTAATACTAGTCTTTTACGTATTTATCGATGTCCAATCTCGATAATACTCTGACTAAGGATATTTAATGATTTATCCTTCATAGACTGATACTGTCTCATATCATTCTCCGTCCAGGAACAAATCATAGGGACCTCCTATCATTTATACATCTAGGTGATCTAATCACAAATTATAAGAGTGCAATCTCCTTTGTCACATTGTTAATTTGTACAACAAGACCATGATCTGTACAAATAGTGACGCTATGGGTCATAATTGTCCAACACAAAGCTGTGAGGACTACATCGGTAGCTTGAGTTTTTCATTAGCAAGTGAAGCCTTCATACGCCTCCTTGTGAACGTGCCAAAGCTGTCATAACGAGAAACGGTCAGGACCAAAATCAGGAGTCACCGTGAGTGTGATTGACAATGAGTTGTCTACCTAATGAATATACATAGGCGAGATCGTGCCAAAGCTGTGAGTCAAAATATATTCATGGGATCCTACTCTCACTATGGAATTCGATTTAATTATTGAATTCCCATTCTCCTTTGGGGATTACGGTATTACGTAAAGTAGTGGGAGACATTGTTGGGTTAAAAGTCCATAACTAAGGCAGTGCGTAATTTTATGGAAATTGTTATTTTTGTTTTCCTTTATTCTATATTGTTTATAGAATTTATACTTCTAATCCACTGCATGCATATTATTTGAATATATTTTCTGACTTCCCTTATGGTTGCGTATTTCTAGAATAGGTTCTAAAATGACTGTAGACTTAGATATTGTTAGATTAGTTAAAACCATCGGGAACTATTGTTCCGATTTTGTTGAAAATCAAGATGGTTAGTGACTTAGTTACTAAGTCACGATAAGTAATCTAAATAGATATATGTTTTAGGACATAATAGTCTAGAGATAATAGTTTCCTCTGTAGTAAGAATTGACGTGAATTAGTTCATGTCTCGAGATTCTTGACTGGCATTAAGAAAATCTCATTAGGTATTTGTTTATCTTATAATGACGTTTCTTGGCTTTAGTGACTTTTAGAAGTCACGTGTTTGACACAGTTTGCTAATCAATTATTTACAATTGTTGTGAATAATTGAAGGCAAATTATAAAGCTAAAGAAATGAGATGTGTATAATTGTGTATAGGGAATATCGATTCTCACAATACAACAACTGTAGGTATTGGAAACCAGATCTCCCATCTAGTTATTTAAAATATTATTTAATGATTGTTTTGATATTTGATATCAGAACTTGCGACTATCGGATAGTTACTTGTTCTTTATAAATGATTGTTACATATTTTAATATGACTAGTAGTGTCATTGATAAGAAGATGAACATTAAGAAAGATATTTGGTTAACTAAATAACTTAGAACAATATTTTATGAGATTTTATCATATAAGCATTAGATGCTTATTCTGTATAGTAAAGGATGGTCTGATACAGATCACACCATATATCCTTATTTATTTAATGAATATTGTATTCAGGATGTGATTAAATCTCATTTAACCAATGATCGTCATTGGACCACAGATTTATTAAACTAATACTTTGGAAGTATGTAGTTTAATGAATTATAAATTACCTTGGATAGTTTTCTTTACTTTGTAACTTGGTTAATGAGTTTTCATGACTTAGTTGCGTGTTTCTAAAAGAATATATATTGAACGTCTTGAATGGTGATGAGTGGTAATTATATCACTATTTCTCACTCATTTAACCTAATATTTTGTATAGTTTCTCATGTTTTATGAATGTTTTGATGTGTTTTTGTTTATTTTGTAGATAAAAATAATATTGGGACTTAATGGAATCAACTCGGGGCTAAAACGATGAAATCCGGAGGAAAAAAGGTCAAAAACGAAAATTTATTGTAAGCGTCACGAAGTGCAATCCTAAATTCCAATTTTGCGCAAGTTTGGTATTTTGGCCATAACATTTTCATCTGATATCCGACTCAAAGAAGACTCAAAGATCTACAACTTTTAAATTTTAAATATTTTCGAATTCCGAAGGTTTCAATACCAAAATTAACGAATAATCCAATGTGTTTTGTGTAATTACTAAAGTCATTATCAAAAAATAAAAAAAAAAATGGAAAATGACAATTTACAATTGTCAAACTTCCACAAAACATGCTTGCATGTTTGGTGGAGTATTTTGTGGAGTGTCTTGTGGCATGTTTGGTGGAGTGTTTGGTGGAGGAATTTGTGGAGTGTTTGGTGGAGCAATTGGTGGAAGCCTTTAGATTTTCCTATAAATACCAAGCCATTTCATTTGTAATTCTCATGCTTTCCTTAGGTTTTTGTAAGGAATTTAAGGATTGCATATTATTTGTATTTATTTTCAGTATTTAATTTATGCATTTTTATTTTCAGTAATAGTAGTAGTTTATTTTCTTTTATTTACTTTTATGTTTTGTAGTTAATTTTCCGTTGGGGGAAGGGTGAAGCTTTTATTATTTTAGTTTAGATTAATCTCTCTTAATTATAATATGGAAATTATAATTTAACATAAAAGGTTATACCGCCTTAATGGCTGGTTTTATTTATTTGACATAATGTGACACCGCCTATATGGCCGGTCTTTATGTGACAGATGATTACCACCTATATGGCTGGTTTATGGATAAATAATGATACCGCCTTTATGGTAAGCTTAATTCTTCTTGTTAATTGACCATTAATAATATTGATTTGGTAAACTTAAAATGAACTTGGCGAAGAGATTTTAGGTTTCAGCCTTAGATTCAATAGCTCACGATCTTCCTTGAGGGTAGATAACCCTTTAATAGATTTCCTTACAGGATAGACATATACATGTCGGGCGGGGGTAGCCACTTTTAGAACTTGAACTTAATGAATTCACGTAACTTGGTTAACATAGACATATGATTAATTGGGTTATTTGGGTATTTGTGTCTGACAATCGACATAGGCTTTTGCATATCTTCGTGTTCTAGGTTAGCAAACTAACTTATTACACATATATAAGAGAATCAATTCAGCTTTAGGATAATATTGTGTGGAATCACAACCTTATATCTTTTTGTCTTTTATTTATTTTTCTTAGTATTTTCTTTTGTTTATTTTATTTATTTTATTTAAGCAAATCCACATTCAACCAACCAAAAGCAATCATTCTCTTCTCCCTTAATTAGATACTTGTAAATAAATAGTATCAATAATTAATAACAACAGTAGGTAAGTCCTCGTGGGATCGATATTTTTATACTTACGTGTGCTTGCGTTATACGCGTGTGATTACGTCGGTCAAATGGTTCGAGAACTTTCAATATATTTCTGATGAAACGCGGATAGAATATTTTGAATGGTTCAAAGTTATTCTATTTGAAGTGTTGAAAACTATATCTTTAAAATTCATCGTGAGTCTTTGAATATTTCAAGGATGTTTGATATGATCAAACATATGAATTTACGACAATTAGTTCTAAAGTGATTTAATGAATATGATTTTTACTCAATATTATTCTTCTACGATTCGATCATGATGGAATTGGTCAGTGGGTGAAATCGAATCTTATATGATTTGATTCGTTTGATATTGAGTGTTACCGAATTAGTTTCAATACTATTGGGGTTATGCTCCAGTTACACTAATTCATCATTTTAATTATTGTTCCATTAGTTTCTACAATTACGTATATGATATGTACAAGTAGAAAATTCGAATCTTGAAAAGTTTGAGATTTGAATCTTTCTTTTATATATTGGTTATATAATTGAAAGTACTTACGCCTCGGAGGTATAATTAAAAATTTATCATTTATTCTATTTAATAGAATATTGTATTCTATTTGATAGAATATCTTTTCTACGATCCAGAGTAATAAAATTATTTTATTACTTGGGGTGTAACATCAGATGTTGATAATTGTAGAAAAGACTTGACTTATTGAAGTCAAATATGAGAGTGATAAACTGTAATGGAACTACATAATTAATTAGATGAAATGACCCTACGATATCTTCTGTATGAGTTTAATAGGATATCAGAATCATTTACAAAGTATTTGATACTTAATAATTCTGTTGTTTTCTTATCGAAGAAACTTATCCTATAACTTATAGTATGAGCGATATTTGATATCGATTTTGGTAGTTAACATTGAACCATAAATCTAAAATTGTTCGTAGATTACTACGATTAAGTTTTGAACTTGATTAAGCTTTCGTTATGAATCATTCATAAAATGTGCAAATTTTTGGGCAGAAAAAGCAAAGTGAGCTTGATAAAGGTTTGACCTTTATAGTATGACAGTGAGAAAGGTTTTACTCAGTGATCTATTGTAGAATCTGAGAAAACTCGTCTCTAGTCACACTAATTGAACAATTAAAGATCTGTTGATTAATGTTGATATTAAATTATATTTTGGCTAAAGAATGCAAAGTGGTGTTCCTGAATGTTTTCTTCGAATGAGAGATCCATTGTGGTTTCTTTGTTTGAAGTGTTCATTCTAGAATGGCCCTAGAGTTTGTATTCTGCTAAGATCAAAGTTTGATGTACTAGCTTATAGAGCCTAATGTAGACTCAGATAAGCTTTCCGGAAATCTGTATTCTTTAATTTTGATACAGTCAGATTGTCTGATTTTATCAAAGCATAGAGAATGCATATTTGATAGTAAGGTCAGTGAGAGCGTACAAATTTCTTTCTAGTGTTGTATATTCTAACGACATTATCATTATTAATGTAATAATGAAATGTTTGTGAGGTAAAAGGTTTACCTAAGTCTTCTTTTTTCCGTGAATGCAGTGGGAGTAGTCTCTGTTATATTTGATATAAAGTTTTATATATGATATAAAACTAAGAGACTTGTGAGATACTCCCATTAGTCGCGCATTAGATATGATCTAATAAATGAGACATCAAGACTATCTGTATGACAGTTAGTATAACTGTTTGACAGTTAATGTGTCTCTTGAATATAGTATTAATCTTTCGTAAAGGATGATTCCTTTGTCGAAAGAGAAATTGTTGAGAATGTCTAGTCAATCTGATGCATCATATGATGATCGCATAATGAATACTATATAATATGCGATTAAAGACATCAATTTAATCGTAATAGTTAAGAGTTATTTTGATAAGATGTAGACCATATGATGGATCTTGAAACATGTTCTTTGTTATCTTTGAGATATTAAGAACAAGTTTCTTATTCATAGAGAATATAATCTGCAACCATTAGGGTCAGATTAGTTTTGAGTCTAATTATGACATTAGATGGTCTATGTCATATAGAGTCAGAAAAGATGCAGTGGGAGTGTCACGATTGATTCTACTGTATTAGTGGAATTTGTTGCTACTTATGAAGTATTTACTTATGTAGTTGCTAGTGTCCTTATAGATTAGAAGTTTTTGATATTAGTGTTTGTGTTTGCGTTTGTCTGTATAGTATTTGGATTTGATCCTTAAATACATAGACAACTTAGAAGCTATAACACAGTATTGATATAGCATTTGAGTCAGATTGATGTAAAACTTGGGTTCAACAAAATATGAATGATGTTGACTAAGAAAAATGATTGGGTTTGTTGGACAGACTCAATTTGTTAAAGCAGACTTACTTGTTGTTGCCTACCTCTTGAGTGCTATGTGAGCTCTTGAGGGCCATGAGTATGTGATACACATTGATATATGTATATGATACTGTGGATTTGCACTAAAGAAAATGGGAGAAATTGTTAAGGTTGGTGCTCGGAGTGCCAATCCGGATTGTATTTATGTCTGATTCATAAATACGAACAATTCCTTTTTTTCATAATATTACATATTTAATGGTAGCACCTCCGGTCTTTTATACACATATTCGATCTAATTACGATTAGATATCTAATTATGATTATATTGAAACTAAATCTGATTTAGTGATACGTGTATATTAGACAAAGACCCTGGGATTTACAATGTAGTGCGCAGTTACAACATAGTTTGTAATTGACAATGGGAAACGTCACTATACGTTGTATATCTTTAAATAAAGTTCCTGGTCAAGATTTACTAACACGGGTCGGTTAGCAAAATCTGCTGAGACCAATACATGTCGTATATCGTGACTTGGTCCGATGGTTTATCCCAATGAACCATGAGTCTCGGGAGACTCGTATAGACATGTAGGTGTTTATTTGATAAACACTGAACGAGTCACTGAAGATTTCCTAATATATGGTACACCAACGTCAATATGAATCTTCTCGAGTTGAGCGAGCATAGTGATCCTTCGACTTGAGATACCACTGTGGATATATGAGTTATCATCCACACTTTGATGGCGGTCACGTCACCGATCTATTTAGATCAGACCTCCGCCTATTCGTTGGGTGTGGACTGATGCTCATGATACCTAGTACGTATCAAGATAGAATCCGTTAGTCCTCTGTACATGGCATAGATATCATGCACGTGTTTGCGATCTAGTAAATCCATGGTCGTGGTATAACTTCGGAAGCAAGTTCCGAGTGTTATTTAGAGATCGTAAATTTGAAAAGTCGACTATATATACCATACAGATTTGACGTTCTTATCTATATCCCAGGTATAATATGGATAGCCTGTGAAGGAGGGATTATACGTATGAAATGACCTCGACTTGCATAGTTTAGCGAGATTATCTGTGGTCGTCATAATTCATGAGTGGGTGAATTATGGACAGGAAATTGGATTTCGTGACGGATAAACCTAAACTTAGAGAGTCTCATATTATGAAGTGTACTTGTTGAGCACTTGGGCAACGCGTTATGAATAATACAGATTATTCATAATACTTCATCCGATTAAATGAGTTAATTTGAATCGTTTAAACGGTTAAACGAAAACATGTGCATATGGGCATTTTCAGTCAATTGTAATTATTGTGTATTTGTATTTGATACATAATTTGACTAGATACACATTAATTATTTGTCAAATTAGATTTTGACACATGCCATTAATATATGTATTTGTTATTTAATGTAAATAAAAATACATATAAAATAGTAATAATACTATTAATTAATTATTTTGATATTTAAATGTTAAATATTTGAATAATTAAATAATATTCATATTCATATAATATGTTATACAATATGTTTAATTATTATTGATTCATGTGGCATGTTTTAATTAAGCTTTAAGTGTATAAATTTGATTTGTCCAAGTTAAAGCTTATCTTATCTTTATTTTAATTTAATGAAACTAAAATACAAAATTGACAAAAATGCCCCCACATAGTCGGTCATGGCTATTTAAAAAGGGGAAAATTTTCTTTTCTTCTTCTTTATGGTCGCCATGGCCGAAAACATGATCTCCAAATACTCTCAAATTGTTCTTGATGATTCAAGGAAGAAAATCAAGAAAAATCAAGAAAAAGCTTTAGGAAAATAAGAGATTAAAGGTAATCTTCAATCCCCTTAAGCTTTGAAAGCATGTTTCCTGATCTTGATTATCTAGATTGATTCTAGGGTTTCTTCTTTCTATAAATTTGAGGCTTTTGGATTTGGAGGATGGAATTGAAAGCATGGTGCATGTGTGAAGTTGATTTAGTTGATATTATTGTAATATTGGTCCAATTTAATCATTTGATAATATTTTTCCATTCTAGAGTGTTATGACCACTCTTGTAATGCCTAGAATTGTTATTGGATAGTTCATTTGTGGTCACTTGAATTGGTGTTGTGATTAATTAGATTAATGTTGAAAAACTTGGATTAAAGCATGAAAAATTGATAATTTCTGTTGCGAAATCAGATCTGGAAAAACTGGGTTGTTTGTGATGAAAATGATCATTTGAATGTATTAGATTTGTTTTGGGTGTTGGAGCAATTGCCGGAAATTATTTCGGAGTTGAAATAAGCGAAACAGCGAAAAACGGCGTTATCGGGTGACTTTTGAGTCAACCGGGTGACGGCTGCCCAAACAGTGAATTGTCACTGTTCAGGCAACCCATGAACTACCCTAGTACTATTGGGGCTGACGTGGGCAGCCCTCATGTGTATTGGGTGGTCGGTTCGGTCAACAACGCGTTTTATACCATTTTGCGGAAAAATATTTTCGTAAAAGTTTCACGATATTTCTTAACTATTTATGTCGCTATTTGATATCGAATAAATATGTTTAGGTGAAATATGAATGAATTATTCATATTAGATATTGAATAATTTATTCGGTAATTTAAAAAGTTTTAAAATTACGATTTCGCCCGAACAGCACTTCCGCCGCGCCCTTTGCCCAAAACCCCAACAGTAACGACTTCATGAGGTTTAATAACTTAGACTAAATAGGAAGGAGTGCAGAGGCAGCACGAGAAATTTTTAGAGAGCATGACTCCAGAGGAATTTCGCAAGAGAGGTAGTGTGTTCGATAATTGAAAATGATCAGAAGTAAAGTTGGAGAAGGCAAACCAGAAAGTTTTTAGCAGTAGTGCCCTAGTGTAGGGAAATGCGTTATATATATATATACACATACACACGAGAGTCTTAGGCTCATAGATAACAGTGTGTGCAACCAGATCACCATAATTAAAATGGCCTCAAGATAAGTTCCCACCCTCCTAACCCTCGTTAGACAACAGTAGCAGAGATGGACCTTGAAGGTTGTCTCAAGATACTCCCAGGAATAAGTGAAAGCATAGTGAGAGAAGACTGAAACATAAGACCGTTAGACGTAGTTTAAGAATAGAATAAAAGTGAGTGACAGCTCTGAGTGAAGGAGTTAGGAAAGAAGTTGTTCAAATGGAACGGTACAAAGATAAAGTAGTAGTCAAGTAGTGACTGAGTTACATAGGAACCAGTGTTAGACGTAATAGTGGATATATAAAGGAATAAGATGTCCCTCAGATAAGAAGACAGAGACGTAGACCAATGAGGTTCTTAGTATAGAATAGGATTAAGCAGGACAGTAGGAGAGAATACCTGATAAGCAAAGACAAAAGTGTGTAATAACAAGATTTCTTAGTATCAGAATGAAACCAAAGATCCCTTACATGTTAGCTCACATAAACCACATAAAGTACCCAGCCCTAGTCTAAGTTGACCAAACCACTACGGGTTTGTATCATGACTTTGTCATTCTTAGACTGTTCCTGGTCGAGGTTTACACTACTTGGTCAGTAAAGTAACCCGTTGAGACTTGTACATGATGTATACTGGAATATAAGATTCTAATGGTTTCTCAATGAACCATGAGTCTTGGAGACTCGTATAGACGTGTAGGTGTTTATAGCGGATAAACACTGAACGACTCACCGAAGATTCTTAATGGATTGTACACCAACGTCAATAAGAATCTTCTCGAGTTGAGTAGCATTTGTGATTCTTCGACTTGAGATACCACTGTGGGCACATGAGACATCTTCCATACTTAGATGGAAGTCACGTCACTGATCTATTTAGATCAGACATCCGCATGTTCGTTGGGTGTGGACAGATCCTCAGGGTGTCATGTGTGTGTTAAGATAGGATCTGTCAGTTCTGTGTACAAAGCATAGGTAGTCCATACATGATTAGCCATCAGAAATAAATCATGGGCCTGTGGAACACTTTAGAAGTATGTTCTGAGTGTTCTTTTAGAGATTGCTAATAGAGACGTCGACGGGATTGTCCCTATAGAGATTTGATGTTTACATCTATATCTCTGGGGTATATCCGGATACCTATGATGGAGGAATTAAACATTTTCCATGACCTTGACCTGTATGATTCAGCGAGTTTATCTGTGGTCGTCATAATTTACGGGTGGGTAAATTATGGACACGAAATTGGATTTCGTGACGGATATGTCTGAATCTAGAGAGTCTCACTAGTGAAATATACTCGTAGAGCACTATGGTAAATTTATGAATAATGCTGATTATTTATAAGTCGTTTAAAAGGTTAAACGAAAAATATATGCAAATGGACCTAATGGTCGTTTCCTAATTAATGTGTATTTGTATTTAATGAATGATTTTATTAAATACACATTAATTAATTGTCAAATTATGATATTTGACATATATCATTAATATATATGTATTTGGATATTTAAAGTAAATATAATACATGTATTTAAAATATTTGTATTTAAATAATTATTTAATTATTTAATTGTTAAATAATTAAAGTAATTAAAATATAAATATATTTAGTTATGACAACTTTAGGAGATGACTTTAGTTGCTTTCTTTGACTTGTTGTAAATCATTAAATGAAGTAATGATATATACACAAGTATTAAGAATAATGAAACATATCTAGATATTCATTATGCTAAATTCGACCAAGGGTATGTTGGTATATAGCACCATTCATTAGTGAAACAATTAAATTAATGAACTAAGAAGATACTTTCTTCTTCCTTTTTGATTAAAGTTGTGTTTCATTTTCCAGTTCCAAACATAACAAAAAGGTTGAGAGCAAAGTTGAAGAACCAAAGAGAAAAGCTTGGAAATATTTGGATTTTGTAAGTGTTTTCTAGAACTTTTCAACTAAGAAATTGTTTCTATCATGCTTAGCTTCAACATATGTTGCTAGGATGTTATCTCTACACTTTTAGTTTGTGTTTAAATGGTTGTGAACTTGTTTGAAGGATGTTTGCATGTATATGGATTAAAGTGAGCTTATAATTGGTTATTAAGCTCTCTTTTAATTATTTGATAATCAAGTTACCATTCTAGAGTTGCTAAGCCACTCATTGATGACCTAGAATTTTTCTTGAGTTGTTTCATGATGGTGAGACTTGTTTGGTGTAGCAAAGATTGAATTAAAGTATTTAATTTGTTCAATTTTGTGTAATTTGTCAATTTGAAGAAATTATAAAATTAAGGTTCATAACCCTTTCCAAATTTGGGGCTTTTCATATATGTGATGTATTATGATGTGTATATGATGCATATTAATTTTTGGGTAGATTGGATTTGATCTTGACATGTTTTGAACAAAAATGGACCAAATTGCAAAAACTGAAAAATAATGGGTTGTTCAGCAATTTGAAATAAATTGGGGTTTTGTGTTGCAATTTATTTTTGATGTGTTGGACATGTTGGAAATCATTTTAGAATTGATTTGGAATCATCCAAAATTATATTTGACATTTTGAGGACTAAAATGAACAAAATGTCAAGTTTATGGGTCAAATGGTAAATTTCAAGAAATATGATTTCCTGGTTATAATTTCAGTTTTTAAGTATTGGGTAATTAAATAAATAAATTTATTTAATTGATCCAAGAAAAATTGTTGAAATCGGAAAATTTTGATTTTCCGTGTTCCGCTGCGTTACCGGATATTCCCTATAAAACCCTACAATTGTTTCGTCTGAAACGGTCGAAAATGGTGGATTAGACACTTTGTTGGTCCAAATCTGACTCAAGGATCGATTTATAAATTTCTAAAACTTTTAGGGCTAAAATATAAATTTCAAAGACTTCAGGGGGCTCGGTGAAATTTATCAGGGTTACTGACGTGGCTGACACGTGGCAAAAGTGGGACTGGCTTGCTGATGTGGCGGACACATGGCGGTGGATGTGGCAGATGATGCGACGCTGATTGTGCACTAACGTGGCGCTAACTATGGGTGTTCACGGGTCGGGTCGGGTTTTTTGAAATTTTGTGAGACCCGATCGGGTCGGGTCACGAGAAGTTCGGGTCACGGATCGGGTCACGGGAAGGTGAAACCCGATCGGGTTCGGGTCGGGTCGGGTCGTCGGGTAGGCATAAATTTTTTTTAATGAATTAATTATTTTGAAATACAAATATTTGTTATTTTTTGTCTCAACAATTATCATAAATATAAAGTTTTAATACAACAAAAATAATAAATAAATGAAATAAAAGTAAAAACTTTAAAAATAATAATATTAATAACATTTAAGTAGTTGTAAACTTCACATCTAAAATCTCACAATTAGACTTATAATATTAATAACTTGTAAACAATATTTAAAAAGTTACATGACAAGGATACTATACTAATAATCTGAAATTTTAAACCAAAGCCCTTTTAATTTAAGCAAGAGTTTGTCCTTTAAGATTTAATATTTATTCATTCATTCATTTAAAAATGGGTGCATGTCTCTGACTCTTTTGATATGTCATGCAAATGCAGTGCAACGCAACAAACAAAGCCATAAATATTTGCATCAAAAGCTTCTTTGATGGTTTATCCCAATGAACCATGAGTCTGGGGAGACTCGTATAGACGTGTATGTGTTTATAGTGGATAAACACTTAACGACTTACCGAAGATTCTTAATGGATGGTACACCAACGTCAATAAGAATCTTCTCGGGTTGAGTAGCATAGTGGTCATTCGACTTGAGATACCACTGTGGATGTATGAGACATCCTCCACACTTAGATGGCAGTCACATCATCGTTCTATTTAGATCAAATTAAATAGACCCATAACATCACTATTTGTAAAAGACATTGTGTTTTTGTACAAATTAACTATGTGACAAAGGAAATTGCTCTTTTATCATTTTGTAATTGGATTACTTGGATATATAAATGATAAAAGTCTATATGATTAGTACCGGATCAATAAGATATGAGACAGTATTAATCCACGAAAGGTTTTATCATTAAATATCTCTAGTCGTAGTATTATCGAGACTAGACATCGATAATGCGGAATAGACTAGTATTACACTTGTGCGCGTTATGGACGCTTAACAACATAGTTCTCATATATTAAGTATGGATACTTATGCAAGTGTGATAGGAGGTTCTGTTAGCCGTTGGACCAAGAACAGCTTCGCTCTGGATAGACCCCTCGGAGTCTTATTGGTATTATGACTATGTGTCTATGGGAATCCGAATTAGGGTAGGTGTATGTGGTCTTAACCTGAGACTTGCATCGCTAATACTTACGACAATCAGTACGCTTTAGTTTTGGTCGTCCGGAGCTTTAACAGATTCTGTGTACGCCTCTTCTAGGTTTACTGAGAATCGTAGTGTATTGGGCGTGATGTCAAGATGGAAGTATCACTTCAGTCATATGGAGATGATGATCACGCAGGATACATAACTAGTACTCTTAAATGCTGCAGCTATCGAGATAGTATGACTAGGTCATGATTATCCGATTATAGAGACTAGTTGCTAGTGATCTGATATATGCTTCGTACGGGCAGACACAATTACAGCCCTAAGCCTAGCATGTGACATCCGATACTGGATCGTATTACGTAATACATTGTATACTACGCCTGATACAAATTATATATTCTTCGTTGAATATTTCTGGAGAATTGGGTAGGCACGGTGTTTTGCTAGAAGCCAACCATGTCTTGTAAATCCGTGAGAACGTGGTACGGGGTACGCACGTGTTCAGATAGTCCGATAACCGTATTTACTGCCAACATATCCAGGGATCTCTTGGGTCGCTTCCCAAAGATTCACCAATGACATTTGACTCGAACAGAATTAATATGGGATTAATTATGAGAGAAAATTAATTTGGGATTAATTGCGGCAAGAATTTATCTGGGATTAAATTCGTCTAGAAGAGAGAACGCGATTAATTTGGAATTAATCGATTAAATAAAATTAATAGTTAAATTGGATTTTTCTATTTAATTTATTTATTTGGGCTAAAATAATATATTGGATATATTTGTTGATGGTGTTTTTTAAGCACTATGATATTTAAACAGTACGGCATTGGTAAAAGGGTAATTCCCTTCTTGATCGAGACCACTAATGCCGACCCGACCATTCGATGTTGCATACGCCAACGGTAAGGGGCCGAGCACTTGGTGATCAGTGACCAACCACTTAAGATCGGATGACCGGGCATTATCAGATCGATATCAGCATTCTCAGTTCAGAGGACCATTGTGACCGACCTCATAAAGACCGACCAGATGATAAGTTATCTTATTCTTATGGGATAAAGAGATAAGTTATCCTATTCTTATGGGGTAAGGAGATAAGTTATCCTACTTTCATTGGGAAATGTTGATGAGCCTGTATCCTAATAGGATATGGGAAGTGAAGGTAGTTTTCAACTAGGAATCCTTATGGGAAAAGGAATCTGATTTCTTCACTATTATAAATAGAAGGGGAAAGTGTAAGTAAGTGGCATGAGAATCAAGATGAATATCATTATCATCAGACTTGTAAACACAAGAAAGATCAGAGAAGCATATCTCAGTAATAAAAACATCGTCCATCCTGTGCCCGTGGACGTAGGTTGGATCTGATCCGCCGAACCACGTTAAATCTCCTTGTCGATTGGTGTATTTATCTGTCTTTTGCTAAGTTTGCTTTTGGTTCCCCCAAAACCGAACAAATTCACTATTGAGGGAGGATTGTCTCGGGAGTAATATTCTCATTATTGCCCTGAGACCGAAATCAGCCATCAACAATATTAATTAAAATTGGATTTCAATACGAAATTAAAATTAGATTTTAATTCAAGCGAACGAATTAATTTGGAATTAATTCGTAAGCGACAATCGTGATAATTTTGCGATGCATTATTATTTAATTAAATTGGATTTAATTATTTAGCGATGGAAAATTCGTTTAATCGGATTAAACGAACCCGGGCCCAAAGTGTGTTGTGTAAGCCAACTTAAATTTGGAATTTAATTGGGTGGGACCCACAACTTACATCAACTTTTTAACAAGTGATGGAAGTGGTTGGGTTGTATTTAATTCTTCTTTTTCCAACACAACCACCAACTTTTTAAAAGTTAAGTCAACACCACTTTGCCACTGGGCTCTTGGCCCAGTGGTGAGCTTGTGCTCTCCCAAACGGGAGAGCACAAGTTCGACTCCCTGCAATGGCAGGGAGTCTAAATCTCTCAATTGAGAGATTCTCTCCAAGAGTGGGAGTAGAATTCTCCCAATATTTGAGTGGGAGTAGATATTTCGTCTCTAGTAGACGTAGAATTTTGGATGTGCTATAAATGTTTGTATTCAATATTCCAGTAGATTTCAGATTATATATCTGTAGAATTGTATTATAATAAAAAAAAAAGTCAACACCACTTTTGGATGAGTTTGGAACTATTCATTATCTTCTCTCTTCCCTCTCAAGTGGCCGAACTTCTCCCCTTTTGTTCTTGAATTTTTGCAACGTTAGCACTTAAGGAGTCACTTTAAGGTGATAGGGAAACTCACCCTTGAGTTTGGAATTCAATTTAAAGCTTGGAGCTTTTACATCCAACAAATAAAGTTTTGAACTTCATCCGATCAATGTAAGTATATTCCGCAACTTATCTTGATATATTCACACACAAATCATGATTTATAGATCATTGGCATGTCTAGGACACTAATACACCCAAGTACGAAATCTAAATCTAAATTGAATTACTACTTCATAATGGAATATCAATAGTCTTTCAAACCAATAACTATAGTGTAAAATCACACTAATTTTAAAGGAACAATTTTTATAAAACAGTTTAGCTATTGTATTTTAAAAATAAGAGAATGACACTCAAGTTCATATTGTTTCTCATATTTACATCACTAAAGTTATGATTTCAATGTTCCAACTTTACTATTGAAGAATAATGTGATGTTTTAATATACAAAAAACCATGCTAGACTGACGGTGAAATTCAAACCAAGCATGTTTTTTCTACTATAATTTTGATCAAAATATAAAAGTAAGAAATATTAAAGAACTAAAGGTCCTTCTCTTTTAAAAAATTTAAGCCTGTGAGTGCACAGCAAGTTTTGCTTTGGTATGAAGTGCCTGGTGCTAAGACTTGAATCGTCACCTAAAAACATCCATGTCTTTCACCATTTCTATTGTTTTGTTTAAAACAAATCAACAAATCAATAATATAATTTACTCGACAACAAAGATGCTAGTCAAGGAAGCATTTGTGAAGGAGAAAAATCAGATGAGTAAGGCAAACATCAAATCCAGCCGCATAACCACCAGCAGCAACATAGCTGGGCAATAAGCGGCTTTTTGGATCTGCTATGCACATTGTTTCTTCCTGGTCCTCCATTCCACAAATGGTATGCAAGTAAAAAAAAAATGGCTAGAGCAAATGATATCGTACTTGTGCAAGAAAGTTAAGTTGTTTCATTCAGGAATTTGATCAAACAGTATGCGTGCACAAATCAAGCCATTGCAAAGTACAAAACGAAATCTTCTGAAATTGTTTTATATAAAGAAATATCTAACGAACCCAGCTTTGATAAAGTGAGAGTGAAGTGAGTTACCGTAGTCAAGTTCTTTAAAAGTACGAACACTGGTGTTTGAACTCAGACCTCGGAGTGGATTCGCTGGCTGGAGTCACCCTGCTCCCATTTCATGTAGTGTTTTACTGTATTTGTTAAGATCTAAACTAAGTACAAAATTCGACATCAACTGAAGGCAACAGCAAGCAACTCAGCAAGTATAGGAGGCAAATATGTATTCACTACTGAAGTTAACAATAACATTTGACGGGGTGGGGAGAACTATTTTTGATTATTTTCGAAATATATGATATTTATTGTCATTTCTCTAAATTTGAGGGTCTATATGTTAATAATTCGAGAGAAACACGAAGAGAATTAGGGACGGCATAAATTCCTTACATTTATGGAGTCCGACGATATTCTCCCCATAAGGGTCCGATTTAAAAATTAAAAATTCAAAAATTTAATGTGAATGAATATGAAAGTCGTTTAATGTCCAATTTTTACAGGGGAAAGGGACCCATTTCCCATTTTGAAAAATTTTATGTAATTTTTCTTTTAATTGTGAGTTAAAAAAATTAACTGCAATATGTACGATTATAAATAAAAGTATCCTAATATTTAAAAAAATAATAGATAATATGAAGATTTAGGTGAAACTTGTCAAAACATAAAAATATTTGACAAGAAATGCATCACTTGAACTCGATCTCAGCATTGACAACCAAATCTTAAGTCATTTGCCACCAAACCACACCATTTGCAGGCGTATCAATCTATTTATCATTAATTATAAAAGCAAAATTTCTCAAATATTGGGATTTATGTCATGGAGCATCATGTATCATGTAAACGGGTTATTAATAAATAACATATTATTCATTTATTATTCCTTCGAATTATTCGTATATTATAAATTATCCGTGATATCCTGGATTACTCATGTAGTTTCATACTTAGTGTATGAGTGTCATACACAATATGATTTAAGTATAAAATCAATAATCTAAAATAGTTGGTAAAAAGCAAACAAAGATTGGTACTTTGTTTGTGGTTTATTTACAACTGCGGTCAATTCTATAAATATATGATGACCTTGATATGTGATCGTTCATATCGTGACATGAGAATGAAGGCACCTTATCTGATGTGATCATATAGGATTGGACCCAAACAGAAATGAATTTCCTCTAATACCCGTTAGATAAAGAAATTCATATATGTCTTTTAGATAATCATATATGGGTTGATCTCAATCCTAAGTGTACTACGAACTCTTGCATGGCAGGCTAGGTCCTTTGATTTACATCGATGAAATCGGTGTAGAATTCCAGATCAATAACTTTGTATTTTAAGTAATGGTTTGATGTATAGCTGAGAACGTTTTACATAACTATGGAATCAACTCCTTCTTGCTAGAAGTAAAGGATTATATTCCTTACAGGTTAATTCGATACTTAAACGTTAGAGCTCTCAAGTCTTTCTATTATGAATATAAAGATAAAATTCATAATAATTATGAATAAATCATTCATTAGAGAATCAATGGTATTTAAGCTATATGATACAGAATTAATTATAAGATACTCGTGTAGGGCTAACCTATATGAAATGATAATATCGATGTACACCAACGTAGCTCAGTTCATAGAAAATATCTACAATGAAGATAGTGCAATGTTATATTTTTAGTGAAATAACCTAAAGTTAATAATATTGAATATTTGATTAAAGAGTTTGATCAATATCTCGGGATGATTGGAGCTCAGAACTGTGGATACATTTGGTCCTTATACTAGCTCGAGACAATAAAGGAAACATATTATAATTAGATAGTTTAAATATAAGCTCACATGCATAATTAAACAGTTATGTAAAGTTTATTAATTATTAATATAATTAATAATTAAGTTCATTAACTAAGGATGTGTTATTGATCTATGGAGACTATACTAATATGAAAAGTACTTGGGTAGTGTGATGCTACTTTTGTAATGACCGGTAACCTTTTCGACCAATAAATTTCGATTACCGCTTCATTTTGAGATGAATACTAATAACATAAATTATGTTGAACATGTACGCACTCATGAAGTGACCTTGGGGGACAATTGATACTCTTCAAAGTTCCGATACCGAATTGTACGATGTTTCACTATCGGACAACCTATGGTTTTTGGCCCATAACATTCTCATACGAATTCTGATTTCTATGAATTTTATATCGTCAGAAATCTGAGATCGATACCTACAACTTCCGCGTTGAATATTTTTCCAAAATAGGATCAGAAATAGGTCAAAAATACATGTCAAAATTCGGATGAATAGTAATTTCGGGGTCAATTGCAAAAATCCCAAACTTTCCACACACTTCTACACTTTTCTCTAAGTTTTCAAATATCAAAGGACCCCTATTGTATATAGGGAATACTATTCACAAATTCCCAATTTTGAATAAAAAAATGAAGGAGAAAACGTAGAAGAGAGAAAGAATGAGAGAAAGGAGAAGGAGAAAAGAAAGGCAAAAATAAAGAAAGAAGAAAGATGAAGCAAGTGAGCATAGTATCCTTGGAATAATGAAGGAATTCACAAGAAAATAAGGTAAGTAAACTTGACTCAAAATTTAAGTTGTTGGATTTTAGATGATTGATGATAAGATGGAGACATGAGTATGCTATGGGTTGTTTGCTTTTATTGAATGATAAGTAGGGAAATGGGTTGTTGCATAAGCACCCAAATTTGATGAACTTAAGGGTTTAAGTTAAAAGTGAGAATGATGAGATTAGTAAAGTGTTATGAATGTTAATTTGAATTAAAATGTGTAAGGATGTGACATGATGATGTTTTGTGTTATGGTTTTTAGTATAGAAATAATAAGGGATTGAAATTGGTGAGTTGAATTTGGAGAAGATGAACAGAACCCTGAAATTATGTTCCGTATCGCGACGCAAAAAGGATTTACGTCGCGACGCGCATGAAGAAAAGGAAGGCACGCCTCTGGACGCCACGCGTCGCGACGCGCAAGGTTTGCATCACGACGCGAGGCATAAAATTTCCCGAAAATTATTTTAAACCACCCCAAATCCATCTTAGCGTGTTAGAGACCACCCTTAGGGTCTCGTATCAGTTTGTAAGCATACATTACATATTAGTATGAGTATAATGTACTAAGTTACGATATCACGTAATTGAATAGTTCCAGAATTTATCTCATGGTCTTAGTCTAACCAAGTTGTCACTTATAGACTATTGCAGGAGTTACAATCTCCTTCGACGAAGCGGTATAACTCCAGCCAGATTCCAAACAGTGAGTGAACCTCTTTTCTCAATCTGGTTTTATTTATTAAGTTTTGATATCAGATTTACTTTCACGCTTTATGGCGTTAGAATGTTTTATAATTACAGTCATTTCATAAATAGTTATGATTTGAGTTTTAATTAAGAAATAAATATTTTCATAAAAATGTTTGATACTGCTTTGAGATTTAAAGCATGAGTTTTATGTTTATCAGGGCATGAGGGAAAAACCCAGTCCAATATGCAACTTGTTACAGTTTGGAATTGACGGACATAGACATGTGCACATGTAGAAGACTGGGGGGACGGCGATACGTAACGCCCCCAGATCCTAGATCAGGGCTAGGGGACGGTGATACGTAACGCCTCTAGACCCTAGTTTTAGAGCTTGGAGGGTAGCATAGATTCGCACCTCCAGTTCTAGTTTCGTGGCTTGGGGGACGTCGCTATGTAACGCCCCAAGACCACCAGTTTCAGGGACAGTAGTGGCATGCCTTGGGGGACGGCGATACGTAATGCCCCATGACATGAATTTGCACTGCTGGCTCAAGTTAGGCGTATGGGGAACGGAAATACGTAACGTCCTCATACGTCAAGTTTTCAGTTACAGATCAGCTTCAGATATTAGATTTCCAGAAAATGGTTTTCAAAGATTCAGATTTTAGAAAAAGAATTTCATAAAATAGTTTTCAATGAGATTTTAGACAAGATTTTCAGGAAAATAATTTCATATAAATTTATTTCTGAAATAAGATTCCAGAACCAAATGTTTTATATTTGCATTTCAAATTTCCGTCCACTTACTTAGATCGTACAACGATCTAACCCCCCCCCAGTTTTCTATGGTTGCAGGTATACTCAGAGGACGAGCTTGGGAGGACGGATACTGATGCAGTCATTGAGGTTGGAGTCCACAAGTCGAAGTCAGAAAAGTGATAGTCACGTTTAAGTCAAATAAAGTCATGTATTAGTTTTTTTTTAGTTATGTGATGGTCTATGTAAAAGTAAGTGTTTTTATGTTCACAGTTACTAATGTCGAGTCTGCATGTATAAGTTGTTAAACTTGGGCCACGGTCCCATATATATTATACATAATTAAGAAAATAGAGAATTAATGATTGTTTATAGTTGGAGAATCGGAGGCTTATGGGTTAGTACGGTCTATCATCTGCCGGTAACATTTCCCGAATTGAAGATGTTACAAAGATGGTATCAGAGCATGGTCTAGGGAGTCAGTGACTACAATGGACAAAGTGCTGGGGTCTGGTATACCCAATATGTTTGGGATACCCGTATACGAGGCACTACCTCTCGAGTATCTGATCCTCGAGTACGTCCTCAAAGTTCTACAGATAGGTTAGTAAGCTTTCCCATATTATTAGAATAGTATTCCTTACAAAACCATTACACTCTAGACTCACGTTAAGAATTTCTTTGAAGTCATTCTGATCTATTACCAGGAGTACAAAAGAGATATGAAACCCTAAGAAAAGATACACAGAGATAGTGGGAAGAAAAAGTTACTAGAAGGCAAGAAAGAATGTATAGATGTTTAGATAGTCAGAGACAAAGAAAGATAAAGAGACAGAAAGAGATAGTAAGTTCCAGGAGTAACCACCTAAGGAAGTAGAAAGAGAGAGAGAAAGCTAGAAAGAAAAGTAAGGTACAGACGATAAAAGAAACCAAAGGTAGTAAAGAGATAGAAGCATAGAAAGATAAGATAGAAAACACCAGAACTTGGAATAGTGAATGAGAATATAGTAAGCCTAAACAAGAGTAAAATGATGAGTAGATCTAAGCAGAGTTTATTTCCCTCAAGCGAGGTTCTTTTCCTTCTCAGAAAATCCTTCCAAACATAACTAATAGCTCCTAAGCATCTCGTAAGGATAGAAAGTTCCTTGAATAACCGAGGGTAGCTATAAGGTAGAAGAAGCAAGGAATCAAGATTACTCGTGAGGGTTTTCGATAGATGTGAGATGTCATAAGGATGAATAGATTATAGATTTCCCAAAATCAGGGCCATAGGCAAATAGGATGGAAGACAATAGGAACAATGATTAGTTGCCTTAACCAAGGAATCCTATAGATAAAGCCCGACCTAATTCAGATCCCCACCCCTCACTGATGCCAATCAATGAAGCTATTGTAGGCATTGCATTTTTGCATGTGAAACCCGTTGATGAGTCTCAGTTAGAGGCACTACCTTTTTTAAGTTAAGGATATTGCGGGAAACGGACGTCGGAATGGGAAATTCGGAATAAGTATGTCATCAAGTTCATTTCACAAGTTCATTGTTTTCGTTCGTGCTGCGTCTGTTGCCACGTTCGAACGTCAAACAGATTGCGGGCGTTCGTCCAGCGTTCTAAGAGGAGTTCGAACGGTGTCGGTATTTCTGGTTTTGCTGCTAGGCCCACACGCCCAAGGCCCTTAAATTACACCCAAATTAAATCAAATATTAATTAAAATTAAACATTGAATTAAATAAAATAATTAAACCATTTATCAATTAAATAAAACATAAAATATAATCATACCTAATTTAGATAAATCAAATATATTAACTTCCTAACTAAACAAAATCACATACTAAATTAAAAAGATGTCATGCCTAATTAAAATCACTCATAACCAATTTAAAGATATTTTATTCCTAATCTAAACCAAATTTGTCCCCCTCAATCTTTGACTTTCCTTGCTCAACACAAAATCAAATCCCTTCCTTGTGAGACAAGGAGTAGCCCTAGCCATTCTCTATATAAACAACCATTAACCAAGACATGACTCCCCTAGCTCATACACATAATTCTCACGCAAGTAACAACAAAAAAAGCCCTAGCCACTCACGGCAATAGCAACAAGAAGAACACAAACAATTCTCTTCATACTGCTGTGGCTGGTATGGCTGTGCCCCGTGCTGGGGGAAATTCTAAGAATGTGAGGCGTGAGGACCCTCCTAATGGGTTGGGGGATGATATCCCCACTTTTGATGATGATATGGCAGAGTATGCAGCAGGCAGAGTATCTGGGTCTCAGACAGAGTTACAGAAACTTCGGGATCAGGTTGAGTCAGTTACCCGCAAGATGAGGGGTAAGAATGAAGATTTGCTGGATTATGACACACTGACTTTCGAGGAACAGTTGCCGGCACAGTTCAAGATGCCTGATATGGCTAAGTTTAACGGGAATGGGGATCCAAGGGTGCATCTACGACAGTTTGTATCAGTCATGAGTTCAGTTGGCCTGTCTCAGCGCCAAGTACAAAAGATGTTTGGAATGTCGCTCGAGGGAGCTCCCGTGGTGTGGTACCACAGTTTGGAGAAGAAAGTGAAGGAAGATTGGAGGGAGTTGGCTGATGCCTTCCTGAAGCAGTATGTCACTGACCTAGAGATCGATTTGTCACTCCGCGATCTGGAGAATGTTAAGCAGAAATCGGAGGAGAGTTTTAAGGAGTACGTGGACCGATGGAGGGGTCAGTTGTTGAAAATGCAGACTAGGCCCTCGGAGAATGACCATATTAAAATGATCATCAAGGGCACCAAGCCCTCCATTTATGGGAAGCTAAGGAGGATGACCTCCATGATTACTGATTTTTGGCAGTTGAGGGAAACTGTCATGGATATTGAGGAAGAAGAGGCCGAAAATAGAAAATTTTATGGTCTGAACAGGAGGCCCATTGGGGGGACATCGGGAACAAAGCCCATTTCTGCTGAGATTGCCGCTATCCGGAACCAGAGATTCTTCAACTTCGGTAGGCCCTTGTCCAAAGTATTGGAGAAGTTGAAGAGAAAAGGACTTCTGTCACCCCTAAAAGCCAAACCATTACCCAATCCCCCACCATCACATTATAACCTAAGCCTTTACTGTCACTTTCACCAACAAAAGGGCCATGACAACGACAACTGCGCCCGACTCCGGCATGAAATCCAAGACCTGATAGACTCCAAGAAAATACCTGACCCAGAAACAGAACAGCCTGACACACACAGGAACCCCTTACCCAACTACCGTGCCGTACCACCACCAACCTATATGATCAATTCTGGCCTCCCAAAAGACCTTGTCTTAAAATCCTTTCACCCTCAAGCCTTTTGCCTGGGAATCTGGGATAGTACTAGTGAAGATGAGACTGAGCAGAGGAAAAACTTTTGGCTTGATTTCTCTAGCAGTGATGAGGAAGAAGTGAGGGGAATAACGCGCAGCGGTCGTTTTTAAAATGATATGGCAGAAAAGGGTAAGGAAGTTTTGACATATGGTAGAGAAGTGGTCGAGACTGCAGAAAATACTGAGGGGGATATAGTGCTGAGGCAATTGAGTAAGACTAGAGCACAAGTGAGTATCTGGGAACTGTTATGTGCGTCTCGGGAGCATAGGCAGGCCATGGTTGAGGCCTTGAGCAAGATTATGGTACCGGAAGATGCCAACCCCGCAATGTTTGTTGGGTCGGTTCAGAAGGAAGCTTTGCAGATATCTTTTTCTGAGGATGAACTCCCGGCGGAAGGAAGAAATCATAATAGGCCTCTATTTATCAGGGCCGAGGTAAGGGGCAAGAGAACTTCATGTGTGATGGTAGATGACGGTTCGTCCATCAATGTGTGCCCGCTGAAAATTCTGGCAAGATTGGGTATGAAAGCAACAGACTTGGACCCCTCCAGCATGACTATTAAGGCTTATGATGACAGCAAAAGGGGAGTTGAGGGTACTTTTGTGGCTATGGTCAAGGTAGGACCGATTGAAGATGAGGTTGAGTTCACGGCACTGGACATCCCGGCTACTTTCGCCTTATTGTTGGGAAGGCCTTGGTTTCACAAACTTGGGGGCGTGCCTTCCACTTTACATCAGATGATCAAGTTCCCGTATGAGGGAGAAGTTGTTACTATCCGGGCTGAGATAGATAATGTCGTGGCCGCCTTGGAGATACAACCTTTCACGAGGTTTCAGGTGTCAGCTACTTTTAAGGAGTGGGTGGATCATAGGGTGGCTAGGATCATGAAAAAAATGAAGTTTGAGCCGAACGAAGGTTCAAAATTACCAGATTTCAGAGGACAGACTACTGGGAAGGGTTTGGGGTACAAGTCTGATGAAGAAAAGCCGAAGGTCAAGAAAAAGGGCCTGAAACTGATGGAATGTTTTGTGAAAGCTTCAGGATATCAAGGGGAGCCTGAGCCTGTGGAAGTTAATGGAATTGTGGTACCTGGGTTTGAGATCTTCCAGGATATGTTGGGTAAGAAGCCGATAGTTGAAGAAATTATGAAGAAAGAAGAAGAGAATTGGGAGGAAGAACTGATGAAGTTGGAGAGCCTGACTCTGGGAGAGAACAAAAAGCCTGAGGAAAACCTGGTTTCAGAGGAAGAAATGCCTATAGATGATGAAGACATTTACCTTCTTGATTTGTTTGAATGTACTTCTGCATTATCCAATAATAAAGACTTTTCTTTTGCTTACTTGCCTGAGTCATTTCCATTTACTCTGCACGAATCAAGCATATTTGATATCAGTTCAGCCAGAACTACTGCATTTAACCTTGGTACACCTGAGAGTCCCAAGGAAATTCTGATTGCAAGTGAAGTTACCTCCGAAGAAAGGGAGAAATTAGAAGAGGTATTGGTCAGATATGCCAAGGTGTTTGCTTGGTCCTATGAGGACATGCCTGGGGTAGACAGAAACATTGCCCAACACACAATACCAACTTATCCGAATATGAGGCCAGTAAAACAGAAACTCCGAAGGATGAGACCAGAATGGGCTGAGAAAGTCAGAGAGGAAGTTAAGAAACAGATAGATGTGGGGTTCCTGGAAGTAGTGAAGTATCCTGAGTGGTTGGCTAATATAGTGCTTGTGCCAAAGAAAGACGGGAAGGTAAGAATGTGTGTAGACTACAGAGATCTCAACAAGGCTTGTCCGAAAGATGATTTTCCTCTGCCGCATATAGATGTTCTGGTTGATAGTGCGGCTTTATCTGCTATGTATTCATTTGCAGATGGGTTTTCAGGTTACAATCAGGTTCTCATGGCTGAGGAAGACAAACACAAGACTGCATTTGTTACCGAGTGGGGTACTTACTGTTATAAGGTAATGCCGTTTGGGCTTAAGAATGCGGGAGCTACTTATCAGCGGATGGCCACTACACTTTTCCACGACTTGATGCACAAAGAGATTGAGGTGTATGTGGATGACATGATGGTGAAATCAGAGACAAGAGTTGGGCATATTGAAGCACTGGAAAGGTTCCTTCAGAGAGTTGACAGATACAACCTGTGGCTTAATCCCAAGAAATGTGTGTTTGGGGTGACATCAGGGAAATTGCTTGGTCATACAGTGGGAATGGGAGGAATAGAGGTAGACTCCGAAAAGATCAAAGCAATCACAGAAATGCCTGCACCAAAGACAGAAAAAGAAGTCAGAGCATTTTTGGGGAAGATTCAGTACATCAGTCGGTTCATTGCCAAGTTGACATTAGTATGTGAGCCTATCTTCAAACTGTTGAGAAGAGATCAGCCAGTGAGATGGAATGAACAGTGTCAGACAGCCTTCGACAAAATCAGAGAGTACTTGGTAAAGCCTCCTGTATTGAAACCCCCGAGACCGGGCAGACCTTTGATATTGTATTTGGCTATAGAATCAGAAGCACTGGGGGCAATGATGGTACAGGCATATGAGACAGGGGTAGAACATGCAGTTTACTATCTGAGTAAGAAGATGCTCCCGTATGAGGCTCGGTATCAAGAAGTAGAGAAGATCTATCTTGCCGTGGTATGGGCTTCCATAAATTTGCGACATTATTTCCAGTCTTACAAGATCCAGGTAGTGGCAAAGGAAAATCCTCTGAAATATCTTCATTCGGTGCCTTCACCAGTGGGAAAATTGGGCAGATGGTTGGTATTGCTGACAGAGTTTGACATTGAGTATCTCACCTCCAAAGTGATCAAAGGGCGAGCAGTAGCAGAGTTTCTGGCATTGCAACCTGTTGAGGGGGATCAGTACAAGTTTGAATTTCCAGATGATTTGATCCAAGCAATAACAGTTCAGAGATGGAAGATGTATTTTGACGGAGCAGTGAATTACAAGGGAGCCGGAATTAGGATCGTGATAGTGACCCCCGAGGGAGAGACTTTGCCTTTAGCCAAGAGGTTGACATTCAGAGTGACTAATAACATGGCCGAGTATGAAGCATGTGCTTTTGGTTAGACAGTATTGATAGCCTTGAAGGCCGGGAGTGTGGAAGTCTACGGAGATTCTATGTTGGTAGTCAAGCAGATACGAGGAGAATGGGAATTGAAAGAAAAACGGTTGAAACCTTACCTTTTTCACCTCAGGAAGTTGGCACAGGTTATCACCGAGTGTAAGTTTCAGCACTTACCAAGAGAAAAGAATCAAATGGCAGATGCATTGCCTACACTTGCAGCAACTTGGGAAAATCCAGAAAAGTTAGTGATGAGACCGTTGATACTGACAACAGCAAGCAGACCTGTTTATGAGATAGAAAGAATTCTGGAAGTTGAGGTCGATGACGGTAAACCTTGGTATTATGACATTCAGATGTATCTGGAACATGGTGAACTCCCTGAAGGGGCAGACAGAAAAAACAGAATAGCCATTCAGAAGTTAGCTTCCCAGTATATGATTTTGAAAGGGGAACTGTACAAGAGGCAAGCAAACGGTATTCAGTTGAAGTGTTTGAGAAAAGAAGAAGCTCAGCATGTAATGGAAGAAATACATGACGGGGTATGTGGTCCGCACATGAACGGGTTGAATTTGTCCCGCAAGATGGTGAGACAAGGTTTTTATTGGTCAACCATGGAAACAGGTTGCGCGAAGATGGTAAAGCACTGTCATGACTGTCAGGCACATGGTAATTTGAATCACTTACCGCAAACAGAGTTGCACGAGCTATCAGAGCCGTTGCCTTTCTCAGCATGGGGAATTGATATGATTGGAGAAATTCGATCGAATGCATCGAATGGGCATCGCTTCATAGTAGTGGCCGTAGATTACTTCTCGAAGTGGGTGGAAGTCGAATCATTCTGCAATGTTACAGCAAAATAGATGGCAAAGTTTATAGCTCGGAACCTCATTTGTCGGTATGGTATGCCGCATCATGTAGTGACAGACAACGGAGTTCAGTTTCAAGGAGATACGAAGGCAATGTTATAGAGGTACGGGATAGGCCACCACAAGTCATCACCGTACAGGCCGCAGGCGAATGGGGCAGTTGAGGCAGCCAACAAGACTATAAAGACGATTTTAGCCAAGATGACAGAAAATTGCAGAGATTGGGCCAAGAAATTACCGTATGCTTTGTAGGGGTACAGAACATCAGTAAGAACAGCAACAGGGGCCACACTTACTCTTTGGTCTATGGAATGGAAGCAGTATTGCCAGTAGAAGTGGAAATATAGTCCATGAGGGTATTAGCAGAGGCAGAATTACCAGAACAGAAGTGGGCCGCACAGAGGTTTGATCAGTTAGCACTATTGGATGAGAAGAGAACGAAGTCTTTGTATCACATGCAGTTGTATCAGAAGAGACTAGCCCGAGCATTCAACAAGAAAGTACGCCCCACCAAGATCAGAAAGGGAGATTTGGTACTTAAGCAATCAAGACCGTCGACGACAGATCCAAGAGGAAATTTCAGACCTAACTGGGAAGGACCTTACATAACTTTGATAGGATTGTTCAAAGTCACACACTGCACAAGTCCCATCAAAATGGGGGCGACTGTAGGCATTTCATTTTTTCATGTGAAACCCGATTATGAGTCTCAGTTGGAGGCACTACCTTTTTTAAGTTAAGGATATTGCGGGAAACGGACGTCGGAATGGGAAATTCGGAATAAGTATGTCATCAAGTTCATTTCACAAGTTCACTGTTTTCGTTCGTGCTGCGTCCGTTGCCACGTTCGAACGTCAAACAGATTGTGGACGTTCGTGCAGCGTTCTAAGAGGCGTTCAAATGGTGTCGGTATTTCTAGTTTTGCTGCTAGGCCCACACGCCCAAGGCCCTTAAATTACACCCAAATTAAATCAAATATTAATTAAATTAAACATTGAATTAAATAAAATAATTAAACCATTTACCAATTAAATAAAACATAAAATATAATCATACCTAATTAGATAAATCAAATATATTAACTTCCTAACTAACAAAATCACATACTAAATTAAAAAGATGTCATGTCTAATTAAAATCACTCATAACCAATTTAAAGATATTGTATTCCTAATCTAAACCAAATTTGTCCCCCTCAATCTTTGATTTTCCTTGCTCAACACAAAATCAAATCCCTTCCTTGTGAGACAAGGAGTAGCCGTAGCCATTCTCTATAAAAACAACCCATAACCAAGACATGACTCCCTAGCTCATACACATAATTCTCACGCAAGTAACAACACAAAAAGCCCTAGCCACTCACGGCAATAGCAACAAGAAGAACACAAACAATTCTCTTCATCTCCTCCACACATCACCGAAAATCTCCCTCATACAGCAGCCCTCCATCACCGAAAATATACCCTCAAACAGCAGCCCAAACACGCTCCAAACAGCCGCTAAAGTACCCCCAAATAGCAGCCCATTTCCCCCCGAAAACAGCAGCAAAATCCTCTTAAAATAGTCCCTAAAATCCTTAAAACAGTAACATAAAAACTTCACTTATAATAATTAAAATAATCACACAAAACTGCACTTAAAACCCATAAAAAAACACTCGATACAGTCCGTTGAAACGTCAAAATAGTGACCTGAACAGTGAGCAGAAAAATATAGAGGAAACGCCAGTAAAACGGAGGTAAAACAGCAAGCAAAACAGCAAAACAGTGAGCTAAGACGCTAAACCAGTGAACCGGAAGAGTTGCGGAGCGATAGCCCTTCCGACGGCCGTGAAATGGGAGTCCAAAAGTCGACGTAAAAGGCTAGACCTGATGGTATTTTTCACACTTGTTTTCAGTTGTATTTTTATTATTTATTGAGTTTCATTTGCATGATTATTTTTGGGTGAAGCATGTTGTGGCCCTTGAGTAGATAAATATGCATGTATCATGAAATATTGTATGTTGTGGACTTGGAATAAAATAAAAGATGTGTCAACTGGAAACCCGGACATAAATTTCATAGCCGATTCCGAATGGACGGTAGTATGATCTGTACTCGGGATACAACTCCACGTACCGCTTGAGTAAACAATACCCTCTTTTGTTTTATGTTGCTTTGGTTTATTTACTTTTCGTCATTTGAATTCCGCATGTTAATTTTATATGCATGACGTGATCGAGTGCATGGGCTTAGTAAGTCGGATTAAAGGTCCCCTATTTGGAGGGGTTAAAATCATTTACCACGATGCTTTGCCGCGCCGGTTGATGTGTGTTCGGTTGGATGTAAGATATGTTCAATCGGGTATACTAAGTTTGATATTATTGTCTTTATTCTTTGTATGCCTGGCGCAATCGAGTGCATGGGCTTAGTAAGTCGGATTAAAGGTCCCATATTTGGAGGGGTTAAAAATCCTTTACCACGATGTTTTGCCGCGCCGGTTGATGTGTGTTCGGTTGGATGTAAGATATGTTCAATCGGGCATACTAAGTTTGATATTATTGTCTTTATTTTTGTATGCATGACGCGATCGAGTGCATGGGCTTAGTAAGTCGGATTAAAGGTCCCCTATTTGGAGGGGTTAAAAATCCTTTACCATGATGCTTTGGCCGCGCCGGTTGATGTGTGTTCGATTGGATGTAAGATATGTTCAATCGGGCATACTAAGTTTGAGGTTATTGTCTTTATTTTTGTATGTACGACGCGATCGAGTGCATGGGCTTAGTAAGTCGGATTAAAGGTCCCCTATTTGGAGGGGTTAAAAATCCTTTACCACGATGCTTTGCCGCGCCGGTTGATGTGTATTCGGTTGGATGTGAGATGAGTTCAATCGGATACGTGAGGTCCCACATTGTGGATTTGTTTGTCTATGAATGTGTTGCATGCATCAGGTCTGGTTCCGTTCGAATGCGTTCTCGAATGCCACACGAACGAGAACCTTCTGTTTACCGTTCGAACGCGTTCTCAAACGCTACGCGAACGCACACGCATTTTCTTAGTTCCATCATGCATCAGGTCTGGTTTCGTTCGAACGCGTTCTCGAACGCTATACGAACGCGAACCTTCTATTTACCGTTCGAACGCGTCATCAAACGCTACGTGAACGCGCACACATCTTCTTAGTGTATCATGCATCAGGTCTGGTTTCGTTCGAACGCGTTCTCGAACGCTATACGAACGCGAACCTTCTGTTTACCATTCGAACGCGTTATCAAACGCTACGCGAACGCGCACGCATCTTCTTAGTGTTTCATGCATCAGGTCTGGCTCCGTTCGAACGCGTTCTCGAACGCTCACCCACTGAACTGAGTTATTTTCATCAGATTTCGTACATAATTGTCCCTAGTAGCTATTCCTTCGTATGATGAACCTGATTGTTTCTATGCATTATGCAAGATTGTGTAGGTGTCGTTCATCTGTATTCCCCACATGTATGAGTGTAATGTGTTTATTAACTTGTATGATTGTCGTATGTTAATCCTTATTTATGCAAATTGAGACATAGATTACATGCAAATAGGCTGTATGCAAATTCGGATATGTGTTACATGTAAATTTAGATGAACTTATTGATGTATGCATGTGAACTTAGAAGCATGACACTCTTGGAAATAAGTGTTACTTAAGCTTGATTAAATTATTACACAAATCGTTTCATTACAAGTGACATAAGTAAGGGATCGTTCCGAACCCAACGATTTGAGGTCTTCCCTTGCGAGGGGTGAGTGCGGCCTTAAATCTCATTTTCCCGGTTCACACCGGGTGGCGACTCCAATATTCTCCGGTTTAGTCCCCCGTGGCTACTCCGTACTCCCAACTAGGCGGTGAGCCTAGAACAGCATGCGTCGTCCAGTTTGTGTTCCCACAGCTATCCTGATAGAATTTAGCTTATACCTACCTTACATGAGAAACATACTCCATTAGGACATAGAGTACTAGGACAAGGATGTAGAAACTCATCGCGATATAAGAAAAGAACCAATAAGATATAAAGCAGTTTCTACTAGTATAGATATAGACGACCGTATGAAACCCAACGGGAATCCACCTTAAAAAATTGAAAAACCATGGAAAGTAGATAACCAAGAAAAGAATTCAGGAAGTCTCAGAAGGTATGAAGAAAAGAACCCAGGATAACCTAAAAGATTTAGAAACGTCAGACAAGGTTTGCAAGATTAATAGCAGTCCGTAAGATAAACCAAATGCCGTGGAACCCACAGATAACCCCGAGCCAGTTGGAATCCGTAGAAGAATATAAGAATAGACCTATGAAATTTGAGATATTTAAAAAATGGCAAGAGTATCAGTATGGACTATAGGATAAAAATGACCAAATTGAGGGTTATAGCAAGAACAGGAAGTGGAGATCTAAGAGGCAGGCAGAAAAATGAACCATAGTTAGCCTCAGTAGTAAGGAAATTCAGTGCATTCGAGCATAAAGATGACATAATGGGAAGATAGTAGTATAGAGAATTGATGGTAGTTGTGGGACCCCGAGACATGGAGTAGTCGACCAATTTCCTGTAGAATGAATGACAACCCTTCCTTCGAGAAACCTCAATTCTAGTAAGCATATAAACATCCAACCAGATCATCACCAAATTTAAGTGAGAAAACAGATGCGTACCACAAGATCCCTATGGAATATATTTATGCTCACCCTTTAACCTAGAATCAAGTAAATAGAAGAATCAGTAAGGAAGAGCAATGAACAGATCAGACCAATTGTAGACAACAGAACTTGACGACGCTTTTCTAGGCTCGCGGCCTAGTTGGGAAGTATGAAATAACATGGAGTCGCCACCCGGTGTGAACCGGGACAAAGATTTAAGGCCGCACTCACCCCTCGCAAGGGAAGACCTCAAACCGTTGGGTTCGGAATGGTCCCTTACTTATGTCACTTGTGATGATATAATTTGTGCAATGAACTAACCAAGTCTACTCAATAATCATGCTCAAGGGTACTTAGATCTAACATGCTTTCACATCCAATAATTTTCACGCAATGTAACACACAAGCATATTGAACCATTGAATCACATGTATAAATCATTACCCAAACGCATCATAAACTAAGAACATGCATAATGGACAACCTAAACATGCTTTAACAAATAATATACAAACTAAATTAAACCATGCTTTAAATATAAACATATAACCTAAAGACTATAACATGCTCAAATACAAATTTGGATGAGACGAGATATGTGTATCTTAAGTGGTACGTGGCATTGTATCCCGAGTGCAGACCATACTACCGTCCATTCGGAGTCGGCTACGGAATTTACGTCCGGGTTTCCATCCGATATACCACAAAAGGGAACACATATCCCGCTCATCCAACAATCACATCATGCTTCAAACGACTCTCATGCAATAATATTTTAAAATAAATAAAATAAAACGAAAGAAGATAACTAAGAAGGTGCCCTCAGTCTAACCTCTTTTGTTGTCTCACGAAAGGGCGTTACACGCCGTTGGAAGGGTTGATTCCGCAACTTTCCTGGTTCACTAATCCAACATTTTTCCTCGCTGTATCACTGTTTGGGCTGCTGTCTTCACTCAGTTTCGCTGCTGTTTGTGTTGTATTTTCTGGTCATTATTTTAAGGTAATTAGGGGACTGTTTTGTGGGTTATTTGGAGGGTTAGGGGCTGCGGTTTTGTCACAGTTTCGGACAGTTTCTGGGCTATTTTAGGTTAATTCGGGGACTGTTTTCGGGGTGTTTTTGGGGCTAATGAGTGGCAGTTTGTGGCTGTGTTTGCAAAGGGCGCAGTTTGAGTGATGAGAGATTGAGTGGAGGCATCGACCTGTTGTGAAGTTAGGGGTTGAATGTGGCTTTGTTGAAGGCTAAAGCGTGAGAAGTGGGGGGGGCTTGTGCGTTAGGAAGGCTGATGATGTGAGTCAGGGGCGTGTGAATGGTGGGGTGCTACGTGTGAGGCAGGGGCGTGTGAATTGTGTCAGCGTGATAAAGGGCTGCAGGTCATAGGTGCGTGCAGGTTGAGGCGTTTGAGGGGCGTCGAGCAGGGTTGGTTCGTGGCTAGTGTTGTGGGCTATATGGGCTATTAGGGTGAATCGTTGGCTGGTTAGGGGGAATTGAGCATGGAGTGTGGGCAGGCTAAGCGTTAGTGGGCTACGTGTTGGCAAGAGGCGTTGAGGGCTTGATGAGGCTAGTGACGAGGCGTGAGGCTGTGGAGGGGCAGGCTGGGCGTGTGGCTTACGAATGATCAAAGGGCTGTGAGAGTTGGCGAGGCAGGCTGGATGAGGGCTATTTTTTGTTTATTTTGTTGCTCACGACTAGGGTTTATTTCCTTTGTTTTGTGATTGATTTTTTTGTGTGAATCTGCCGGCCAGGGTTTTGAATGTGTGGAGAGGGGTTATTTTTATTGGCCAATGGAGGGGATTTACCTTGTTGGGAAAGGAATATGATTTGTGTATTAATTAGGGATATCTTTTAATTAAAATGAGATAGGGAAATCTTTTAATTAAAGGAAGTGATTTGATTTATTCTTTTTAGTTAAGAATATGATTTATTTAATTTAATTTAGGAATGTGTTTTATTTAAATTAGGAATTAATTTAATTTAATTTCAAGTTCAATTTAATTGGTGATGTGAATTTAATTTTATTTAATTTGGTTTTTTTATTGGTTTTATTTCATTTGTGAGATGTGTTTTAAATATTTTAATTATTTAATTTGTGAGATGTGTTTTAATGGGTTTGGTGTGTTTTAAAACAGAGGTCCAACAAGCGAACCCGAAGCGAAACAAACGAGTTAAATCTGACAAAATGCTAATTTCCAACTTTACCCTTCCAACGTCCGTTTCCCGCGGCTTTCACAACTAAAGAGGTAGTGTCTCCATACGACTCATCATCGGGCTGATATGCAAAAATGCAATGCCTACAGTCGCCCCCACTTTGATGGGACTTGTGTAGTATGTGACAATGACAATCCTATCAAAGTACGTGCAATGCATTTTTACTTACCTGGCTCGCCAGCTGTCACCTGGTCTGCCTGCTGTGCTGAGTTGATAGTGCTAAACCCCGTACCTAGGGTGTCGCGGTAGTCCACAATGCCAAACTTGGCGTGCTAAACCCCGTACCTAGGGTGTCACGGTAGTCCACGGTAGTCCACATACTCCATAGTAGTCCACATAGTCCACATACTCCTCGGTAGTCCACGGTAGTCCACATAGTCCACGGTAGTCCACGGTAGTCCACATACTCCACGGTAGTCCACATAGTCCACATACTCCTCGGTAGTCCACGGTAGTCCACATAGTCCACATACTCCTCGGTAGTCCACATACTCCTCGGTAGTCCACGGTAGTCCACATACTCCACGGTAGTCCACGGTAATCCACATACTCCACGGTAGTCCACATAGTCCACATACTCCACGGTAGTCCACATACTCCACGGTAGTCCACGGTAGTCCACATAGTCCACATACTCCTCGGTAGTCCACGGTAGTCCACATACTCCCCGGTAGTCCACATAGTCCACATACTCCACGGTAGTCAACGGTAGTCCACATACTCCACGGTAGTCCTCAGTAGTCCACATAATCCACATAGTCCACGGCAGTCCACGGTAATCCACAGTAGTCCTTGGTAGTCCACATAGTCCACGGTAGTCCACGGTAGTCCTCGGTTGTCCACATAATCCACATAGTCCATGTCGTACCTGGCGTGCTAACCCCATACCTAGGGTGTCGCGGTTTTCTGAATGCTAACCCCGTATCTAGGGTGTCGCAGTGACGCCTCAGTACCTAGAGTGCCACAAATGTCCGAGTGCTAACCCCGTACCTAGGGTGTCGCGGTGACGTCTCCGTACCTAGAGAGCCACAAATGTCTGAATAGTCCACATGCCGTACCTGGCGTGCTAACCCCATACCTAGGGCGTCGCTGTGGTCTGAATGCTAACCCCGTACCTAGGGTGTCGCAGTGACGTCTCCGTACCTAGAGAGCCACAAATGTCTGAATAGTCCACATGCCGTACCTGGCGTGCTAACCCCGTACCTAGGGCGTCGCTGCGGTCTGAATGCTAACCCCGTACCTAGGGTGTCGCAGTGACGTCTCCGTACCTAGAGAGCCATAAATGTCTGAATAGTCCACATGCCGTACCTGGCGTGCTAACCCCGTACCTAGGGCGTCGCTGTGGTCTGAATGCTAACCCCCCGTACCTAGGTTGTCGCAGTGACGTCTCCGTACCTAGAGAGCCACAAATGTCTGAATAGTCCACATGCCGTACCTGGCGTGCTAACCCCGTACCTAGGGCGTCGCTGTAGTCTGAATGCTAACCCCGTACCTAGGGTGTCGCAGTGACGCCTCCGTACCTAGAGTGCCACAAATGTCTGAATGCTAACCCCGTACCTAGGGTGTCGCGGTGACGCCTCCGTACCTAGAGTGCCACAAATGTCTGAATGCTAACCCCGTACCTAGGGTGTCGCAGTGACGTCTCCGTACCTAGAGTGCCACAAATGTCTAAATGCTAACCCCGTACCTAGGGTGTCGCAGTGACGTCTCCGTACCTAGAGAGCCACAAAATGTCTGAATAGTCCACATGCCGTACCTGGCGTGCTAACCCCGTACCTAGGGCGTCGCTGTGGTCTGAATGCTAATAATGATGTGGGCCTCGCCCCCAGAGTGCCATACCCGGAGTGCCATTCTCGGCGTGTCCATTCTCGGACTATATTTCTATTCTCGGAGTGCCATTCCCGGCGTGCCATTCTCGGCGTGCTCATTCTTGAGCTGTCCATTCCCGGACTATATCTCCATTCTCGGAGTGCCATTCCCGGCGTGCCATTCTCGGCGTGCTTATTCTTGAGCTGGTCCATTCCCGGACTATATCTCCATTCTCGGAGTGCCATTCCCGGCAGAACTGATCTGATGTGATGTGGGCCTCGCCCTAAACTGATGCTGATGTAGGCCTCGGCCCTGGATTCATTCCAAAATATAACGATGTGGGCCTCAGCCCTGGGATTCATTCCCTGGATTCATTCCAAAATCTGACGATGTGGGCCTCAGCCCTGGGATTCATTCCAAAATTCTGATGATGTGGGCCTCAGCCTTGAGTTGATACTGATGTGGGCCTCGCCCCAAACTGATATTGATGTGGGCCTCGCCCCCAGACTGAAACTGATGTGGGCCTTGCCCCAAAACTGATACTAATGCGGGTCTCGCCCGAAACTGATGTGGGCCTCGCCCCAAGCTGATACTGATATGGGCCTCAACCCCGGGACTCATCCCCAAACGAATACTGATATGGGCCTTGCCCTCATGCTAACTCTAATGTGGGTCTCGCCCCATGCTAATACTGATATGGGCCTCGCCCCAAACGGATACTGATGTGGGCCTCGCCCCCATACTGATACTGATATGGGCCTCAGCCCTGGGACTCATCCCCAAAACTACTACTCGTATGTTGCTGATTCTGGTTGGCTTGTCTTTGCCGCTTTCTCTTTTTCTTCTTTGAAACCTGTGAAAAACAAAACAAACACAAAAAAGAATGCAAAATATGTTACGTGTATGCATGCATGCATGAATGATTTTCCTATCCCGCTGGGTTAGGTTTTCTGCCAGTTCTCCAGGTGATTGCTCGGCCTTCTCTCTAGTCTCATGACTCAATATGACGTTACGTCCTTGATTTCCAATGTGGTGGACTGGTCGCCCCAGTCTTTGATTTAGCTTTCTGCTTTCCGCTGCTTACACTAGGTCAAGGTGAACCATATGGTGGGGCCTTCCATATCATCATACTATATTACATGCTACGAAATAGTCCCAATAGTTATACATATCATTATCCTCAAAGAATGCTCAATAATGAAACCAGAGAACCTTCAAAACATTCGATGCAACTCAAATCCAAGTCTTTGAACAAATGATCTATGCCAGACTCAAATTGTGTGTGTGCAAATGTTCTTTCACAACTTAATCCTCAGGTAAGCTAACTCGATGATTTCGTTTCAAAAATTGGGATCGATGGGTCAAACCAACCTAGATGTCTCAGTTAGGCTCTGCAATTGCTTTTCAGTGCTCAATGTGGTATGGTTTTCTTTCTCTTTTGTCTCTCTCTTTTGTCTCTTTTCATTTTGAACTTCTTCTTTTTTCTTTCTTTTTTCTCTTTTTCTCTCTTTTCCTTTTTTTTTCTTTTTTTCTTTATCTTCCTTATTTTTTTCAACACACCTACCCTTTAAGGTAGCATTTCTCCTCATGGTGGTCCTAATACTCGCCCATGGGTAGCTTCACGCTTATTGGTTATAGGTGGTTTAATTCTTTTCTTCAGAGACTTTTCTTTCATTTTCAACCATACCACACATCATAACATAAGCAAATCAAGATAGACATCTAAGCAAACGGTCATTCACCGACCTACAATTTCTTCAACTAGTCACCTTGCCAACTACTCAGGTTTTCACCGCTAAGAACCTATAGTGAAGTGCTTACGAGTCTATCATAAATCAATCAATCAAAGTATCAGATAAAAGTACATCAAGAGTTTATCGTTTCTAAGGTTTCACCTTAAAGCAATCAATTTCATCATCGGACTTATGTCTAACTATCAAAGACTAAAAACAAACAACAATTCTTTTCTTTTTTTCTTTTCTTTTTTTTTCCTTTTTTTTCCTTTTTTTTTTCCTTTTTTTTTTTTCTGAAGGCCCTCAATGGTCTTTCTATCTCTGCCGTAAATTTCTCTGTTTCTCGATTTCCTTTTCCCCAATATCCATGTTTTCTAAACTCTTCTTTGACAAGTCTTCTTTTATCCCTAACCCAACAGATATCTATGATGGCTTTTAAGACACGAGGGTTAACATGATGCATGTATGCATGAGATGCATGTGATGTATAATACACAATATGTATGGGGTTATCAAAAGCATAAAGGGTGGCCCCTATAGGTCATACAACTATGGTTCATATGTGGGTTTACGGGAGCGTGGACAAAGGCTCTCGTTTGACGAAGGATTACCCATAACTAGGACTCCCCACTCAAGGGTTCAAGCGACCAAGTGAGTGCACCTTTTTTATACCTTACGGTACGTGCCAACGAGTTACGGTGTGTGACTAACTGTCGAATGGATTTCCCGTTGTAGATTCCCCAGAGGGAGGGTGGAGCGAGGCTCACTTGAGTACCCAAGCCCCTTAGGCTCTTATCGCTTGGTGTCAGGAATAAACAACGAGTCTTCCAAACTAGTATGTCACAACGAGCTACAAGTAATGGTTATCTAGGTGTCTTCACAGCTTTTCCTTATAAAAAGGTAGTGAGTGAAGGAAGACATCGAACCATTATCTAGCCTTAAAAATGCCTTTGATTACACCCCTCAACCCACTATAGAAATGGTCAACTAATGCACAAATTATACACATCACAAGACATGATTTCGAGGCCAATTCTCTAGATCCCCAGTGGAGTCGCCAGACTGTAGACAACAGAACTTGACGACGCTTTTCTAGGCTCGTGGCCTAGTTGGGAAGTATGAAATAACATGGAGTCGCCACCCGGTGTGAACCGGGACAAAGATTTAAGGCCGCACTCACCCCTCGCAAGGGAAGACCTCAAACCGTTGGGTTCGGAATGGTCCCTTACTTATGTCACTTGTGATGATATAATTGTTGCAATGAACTAACCAAGTCTACTCAATAATCATGCTCAAGGGTACTTAGATCTAACATGCTTTCATCCAAATAATTTTCACGCAATGTAACACAACAAGCATATTGAACCATTGAATCACATGTATAAATCATTACCCATACCCACATCATAAACTAAGAACATGCATAATGGACAACCTAAACATGCTTTAACAAATAAATAACAAACTAAATTAAACCATGCTTTAAATAATAACATATAACCTAAAGACTATAACATGCTCAAATACAAATTTGGATGAGACAAGATACGTGTATCTTAAGTGGTACGTGGCATTGTATCCCGAGTGCAGACCATACTACCGTCCATTCGGAGTCGGCTACGGAATTTACGTCCGGTTTCCATCCGATATACCACAAAAGGGAACATATATCCCGCCGCTCATCCAACAATCACATCATGCTTCAAACGACTCTCATGCAATAATATTTTAAAATAAATAAAATAAAACGAAAGAAGATAACTAAGAAGGTGCCCTCAGGTCTAACCTCTTTTGTTGTCTCACGAAAGGGCGTTACAACGTCCGTTGGAAGGGTTGATATTCCGCAACTTTCATGGTTCACTAATCCAACGTTTTTCCTCGCTGTATCATCTGTTTGGGCTGCTGTCTTCACTCCGTTTCGCTGCTGTTTGTGTTGTATTTTCTGGTCACTATTTTAAGGTAATTAGGGGACTGTTTTGTGGGTTATTTGGAGGGTTAGGGGCTGCGGTTTTGTCACTGTTTTGGGCATTTTCTGGACAGTTTCTGGGCTATTTTAGGTTAATTCAGGACTGTTTTCGGGGTGTTTTTGGGGCTAATGAGTGGCAGTTTGTGGCTGTGTTTGCAAGGGCGCATTTTGAGTGATGAGAGATTGAGTGGAGGCATCGACCTGTTGTGAAGTTAGGGGTTGAATGTGGCTTTGTTGAAGGCTAAAGCGTGAGAAGTGGGGGGGCTTGTGCGTTAGGAAGGCTGATGATGTGAGTCAGGGGCGTGTGAATGGTGGGGTGCTACGTGTGAGGCAGGGGCGTGTGAATTGTGTCAGCGTGATAAAGGGCTGCAGGTCATAGGTGCGTGAAGGTTGAGGCGTTTGAGGGGCGTCGAGCAGGGTTGGTTCGTGGCTAGTGTTGTGGGCTATATGGGCTATTAGGGTGAATCGTTGGCTGGTTAGGGGGAATTGAGCGTGGAGTGTGGGCAGGCTAAGCGTTAGTGGGCTACGTGTTGGCAAGAGGCGCTGAGGGCTTGATGAGGCTAGTGACGAGGCGTGAGGCTGTGGAGGGGCAGGCTGGGCGTGTGGCTTACGAATGATCAAAGGGCTGTGAGAGTTGGCGAGGCAAGCTGGATGAGGGCTATTTTTTGTTTATTTTGTTGCTCACGACTAGGGTTTATTTCCTTTGTTTTGTGATTGATTTTTTTGTGTGAATCTGCCGGCCAGGGTTTTGAATGTGTGGAGAGGGGTTATTTTTATAGGCCAATGGAGGGGATTTACCTTGTTGGGAAAGGAATAGGATTTGTGTATTAATTAGGGATATCTTTTAATTAAAATGAGATAGGGAAAATCTTTTAATTAAGGGAAGTGATTTGATTTATTCTTTTTAGTTAAGGATATGATTTATTTAATTTAGGAAGGTGATTTAATTTAATTTAGGAATGTGTTTTATTTAAATTAGGAATTTAATTTAATTTAATTTCAAGTTCAATTTAATTGGTGAATGTGATTTAATTTAATTTAAGTTTAATTTTAATTGGTTTTAATTATTTAATTTGTGAGATGTGTTTTAAATATTTTAATTATTTAATTTGTGAGATGTGTTTTAATGGGTTTGGTGTGTTTTAAAACAGAGGTCCAACAAGCGAACCCGAAGCGAAACAAGCGAGTTAAATCTGACAAAATGCTAATTTCCAACTTTACCCTTCCAACGTCCGATTCCCGCGGCTTTCACAACTAAAGAGGTAGTGTCTCCATACGAGACTCATCATCGGGCTGATATGCAAAAATGCAATGCCTACACCAATCATGAGATGGCTAGAAAGAATATAATATTTCCTTAAGAAGAAGTAAAGACTTAGAGGTAAGAAGAGACCAAGGAAAATAAATCTTAAGAATTTAGTGGACAATTTTTTTAAAGAGTTTCAAGGTGGTGAGAGGAAAAGACTAGGTAAAGAGTGGCACATGAACTAAGGATTCTGTAAAAGGTGACTTAAGTAATTAAAGTTGATAGAGTTTTCAAAAAAGTAAGGACATAAGGAGTTTAAAGGACTAAGATGAGAAGAAAAATATAAATAGCTGAGTAGATTCCCTAAAAGAAAATAACATATAGAGTATAACATGATTTGAGAAAGAATAAAGACTTAAGAGAGACAAGTAACAGGAAATGAAAGAAAGATGTACAAAAGCAAATGATAAAGTGATTAGAGAACGTGATTATATAGAGGGCTCATGATAATGTATAGTATAATCGATAGCCGTATAGTGAATCGAGAGTGAAGTCCAAAAATAAGACAATTCAGATAGTACCTAGTGGGAGTACCTTAGTGTGGGGACGAGAACTAACAACATGGGAGTCTCATACTATTTGATAAGCAGAACACGCAAACACACATGGGTAGTAGATCAGATTACCACCACCAGGAAAGTGTCAAAACAGAACCCGACCCTCCCAACCCTTACTAGATCGTGACAACAGAGATTAAATAACAATGAGTGCAGAAACTGCACAAGAAAGTTGTCAGAGAACATGCCTTTAGAGGAGTTTTGTAGAAGGGGTAATGTTTTTGATAGATGATCATGATCAGAAGTAAGCTAAAGGAAAAAGACTAGAAAGTTTTTAGTAATAGTGCTCTAGTACAGGAATAGACATCAGATATATACATATACGAGAGCTCTAGTCTTATAAGACAAACAATATATGCAACTAAATTACTATGATCAGAAAGATTTTAGGATAGATTCCCACATTCCCAACCCTCGTTAGACAAAAATCGCAGATACGGACTTTTAGGGTTGCTTTAAGATATTCCCAAGAATAAGTGAAGAGCATAACGAAGGAAGACCACAACATAAGACCTTCTGTTATAATTTAAGAACGGAATAAAAGTGAGTGACAGTCCTGAGTAAAACAATCAGAAAAGAAGTTGTTCAAGCGGAGCAGTACAAAAATAAAGAAGTAGTCAAGTAATGACCAAGGTTCTAGGGAGCCAATGTAAAAAAAAAAAATTATCCCTCAAGTAAGAAGACAGAGACGTAGACCAAGAAATTTCTCAGTAGGTAGTAGAAGATAGCAGAGGATGAAAGAGTACTCAGAAAAAGTTAGAAAATAAAGTTGTTAAGGTGCAACGACGGTAGGAGAAAATACCTAATAAATAAAACAAAAGTAAGTAACAACAAGGTAATTATTGGTTAAGTAATCATATAAGGTACCCAGCCCTAATCTAAGATGACCAAACCACTACGGGTTTGGGATGGTTTTAGCCGCGGATATGGGTGGTTTGGTAGATTCGTATCATAGTACGGAGACGAAGAGATAAGTTTTTATGAAGCTGTAATTGTCAAAGAAAATGAATTCTCGAGTATCGGAATATTGGCAAGAATGTGAGGAACAACCTTTGAAAGCAAAGTACGAAAGAATATAAGCTTTAACCAAAACCAAATTGCTAACATCGATGTGAATGGCAGGGAATACCATTAAGTACCAAAGTGCACCCACTTGAGCTTGAATTTTAACCAATTGAGAGGGACCACTAGGAAATTATCCAAATGTAACACTTCGAGTACAAGTGGCGTCGATAGACAATATCAGTAAGTTAAAAAAACCCCAAGTCCCCATAGAAAAGCAGAAATTTTGGAACTTGAAGAGAGAAGCTCATGAACACTCGAAGTTTGCAAGGAAAGTATAGAAAGTTAATAGCTAAGTGATGGGAAAGAATATGAAGATCAAGATGGACAAGTGGAGCAAAGGAATACTGAGTATAGTTATGGAGACATCAGAACCTATAGTGAGAGTCAAAGGTACCAGTTACTAAAAATCTGATCAAGTTAAGTAATTGTGGAGCATAGGTAAAGGTCTAGAAGAAAGAGATTTTTGAAGATAAGGTATATTGAGCAAATCTAAAGGTCCAGAAAAGAGTAGTCAATGATACTCAGCAGAGGTCTTACGAAACGAGAACTTAGAAAAGAGAAAAGAGGAAGATCAAGTAACTAGCTAAGATTGGAGACAAGAAGATAAGTGTAGTAAAATCGCAAGATATTCTCAAAACTAGGAAAACCGCAAGTTAGACACATAAAGGATTTGAGGACGAATCATATTTAAGGGGGGAGAATTTCTAACGACCGGTAACCTTTTCGACCAATAAATTTCGACTACCACTTCATTCTGAGATGAATACTCACAGCATAAATTATGTTAAACATGTAAGCAGTCAAGAAGTGACCTTGGGGACAATTGATACTCTTCGAAGTTCCGATACGGAATTGTACGATGTTTCACTACCAGACAACCTATGGTTTTTGGCCCATAACTTTTTCATACAAACTCCGATTTCTATGAATTTTATATCGTCGGAAAGCTGAGATCGATACCTACAACTTCCACATTGAATATTTTTCCAAAATCGGAACATAAATAGGTCCAAAATGCAAGTCAAAATTCTGATAAATAGTAATTTCGGGGTCAATTGCAAAAATCTCAAACTTTCCACACAATTCTACACTTTTCTCTAAGTTTCCAAATATCAAAGGACCCCTATTGTATATAGGGAATAATATTCATAAATTCCCAATTTTGAATAAAAAATGAAGGAGAAAACGTAGAAGAGAGAAAGAAGTAGAGAAAGGAGAAGGAGAAAAGAAAAGGAAAAAGAAAGAAAGAAGAAGAATGATAAGAAAGAAGAAAGATAAAGCAAGTGAGTATAGTATCCTTGGAATATTGATGATTGATGATAAGATGGAGACATGAGTATGCTATGGGTTTTTTGCTTTTATTGAATGATAAGTAAGGAAATGGGTTGTTGCATAAGCACCCAAATTTGATGAACTTAAGGGTTTAAGTTAAAAGTGAGAATGATGAGATTAGTAAAGTGTTATGGATGTTAATTTGAATTAAAATGTGTAAGGATGTGGCATGATGATGTTTTGTGTTATGGTTTTTAGTATAGAAATAATAAGGGATTGAAATTGGGTGAGTTGAATTTGGAGAAGATGAACGGAACCCTGAAACTCTGTTTCGCATCTCGACGCAAAAGGGATTTGCTTCGCGATGCGCATGATGAAAAGGAAGGCATGCCTCTGGACGTTTTGCGTCGCGACACGTAAGGTTTACATCGCGACGCGAGGCACATAATTTCCCAAAATAGTTTTAAACCACCCCAGGTCCATGTTGACCGGCGTAAACACACACGTATAACGCAAGCGCACGTATCGTTCAAGTAGTATAAAAATATCGATCCCACGAGGACTTAATTCCTACTATTGTTATTAGTTGTTGATACTATTTATTTACAAATATCTAATTGAGGGAGAAGTGAATGATTGCTTGAAATGATCTGCTTTGAAGATTTGCTAAATAAATAAATAAATAAAAAGACAAAAGAAAATACTAAGGAAAATAAAAGACTCAAAGATCTAGGGTTGCGAATCTTTCTAATATCTTTTAAAAGATGAAGTAGTTATATCATAGTTAGGTAAAATATTGAATTATTAATCTGGAACACTAAATTATGTACAAGCCTCTTCCGATGGTCATTTACAAATACCTAGAATAATCAAATTGAACCATATGTCTATGTCAATTAAATTACCTAGATTCATTAAGATTGAATTCCAATTATTGATTACCCCCGCCCGACAGGTATATGTCTATCCTGTAAGGAAATCTATTAAAGGTTTATCTATCCTTAAAGAAGATCGTGGGTTGTTGAGTATAAGGTCTTTAAACTTAAAATCTCTATGTCTAGTTCATTTTAAGTTTTATCTAATCAATTTTATTAGTGATCAGTTAATAAAAAGGCATTAAGGTTATGACTCAACAAATAATTCTGTAATTACCCAAACTATAATCTAACCCTTTTTAAATCGGTGATATTAGATTTTATCACAACCCTAGATATTTAACTTAGTTACAACACATAACTAAAGCTGATTTAAACTTAAAAGACAGAAAATGAAATTGCAGAAAGTAATTAAAAGAAATAAATGAAATGCTAAGGTAAAAGGAAATAACTTCTACTATATACTATTTAGATATCTCCCAATAATATAATATATAATCTTGTGATATTTTAAACCAACCGTCCGGAATGGCGGTATCCTGATTAAGTCAAATTCAAATATACCAGCCATAAGGCGGAACAGAAATATAAATTTAAACCAACCGACCTAGAATGGCGGTATCCTCATTAAGTCAGGTTTAACAGCAGTTTAAATTGAATAACCAACCAACCTAGAATGGCGGTATCTTTTTATTAATTCAGATTTTAATAGTTTATATATTATATTTTAAGGGAGATTAATCTAAATAGCAAAAGTAAAAGAATTACCTTATTACCTCAGCATAGAGACGTTACCCCCTCATGGATGGATAGAATTACTACTACAAAGCGTAAATAAAACTGAATAAAAGAAGAAAATATGAAGAACTCTCAATTTATTTATAAGGATTTCAGAGGAAGAGGTACATTTGAAACTAAAAATTCGAAATCTATTTATAGGCAAAAAAATCTAATTTTTATTATTATTTTTCTGATTTTTATTTTTTTATTATTTTTCTGATTTTTATTTTTTTATTATTTTTTTCTTTGAATCGCTGAATTTTCGACACGTGGCATGGTGTGCTAAAAATGACGGCTCGTTGAATCTTTGACACGTGGCATGGTGGTTAAATTACTAAAATACCCTCGGTGTCGGGATGCCCAAAATTACCAAAATATCCTTTTCGCCAAATTTCACAGTTTTGCTCCAAATCGCCTCCAGAATGTCCTGAAACTTTATTTTAGTGTCGGGATGCCCAAAATTACCAAAATTTGTGTCGGGACGTCCAAAATTACCAAAATACCCTTTTTGCCAAATTTCACCAAATTTCACAGTTTTGCTTCAAATCACCTCCAGAATGTCCTGAAACTTTATTTATCTACAAAATAACACAAAACACATCAAAATATTCACAAAACTCAAGAAACTATACAAAATATTAAGTTAAATGAGTGGGAAATAGTGATACATTTATCACTCATCACACCCCCAAACCTAACATTTTGCTAGTCCTCGAGCAAATAAAATAACATAATAAAAATTTAACTAAGCCACTTTCGTAGGATCACGATTGCATTTAGCATATGCAACAAGCCTTTAAACCCTTAGGTGTCCCTAGTGGACGAGTTGTAGTCTCGTGATGGTTTACAGCAATGATACCCACAAACATTTTATAAAAGTAAAAAGGAAGTGAAACTAATGTACACAAAAGCAAAAAGACAAGAGAAAAGAGAACAAAGAAGTTAGTGACTCATTAGGTGAAACTTCTACTCCAAGTTATTAGTTGTTTTGTTTCATTTTAAATTACTAAATAAGTAAATTCTCCGATTATTTTTATCATTCCCCATATACACAGTTAACAAAATATTAAACAACTCATTTTTGCCCATAACAGTCATAAGTGCAGTTGATAAGAGAGTAATATTTTTGTCCTAAAGTTTTATCAGATTTCACATCTTTTCTAGTAATGGAATACATTTTCTGATTTTTCTTTGATTTCTTTCTTTTCTCTATTTTTTATTTATATACATATTTTCCATCTATGTAGCGAGCTTTGGGCCGGTGGCTCCCAAACCAGTTGGCTTTAGGGCATCAGGTGTTAAGACACCCCTAAGGACTTAATTACTCAGACTTCAGATATATGTATTTTTTTTCTATCATCTTTTTGATCCATGTAGCGAGTGTTGGGCCAGTGACTCCCAAACCAGTTGGTTTTAGGGCACTAGGTGTTAAAATACCCTTACAGACTTAATAACTCGGATCTCAGACATTTTTTTTTTTATTCCATCACTTTTTTTTTGAGATGCTTCTCCAATTAAACTATAGCACTGAATATTGCAATCTTTTCAATTTTATCCTATGTCTGTATGTTACCATGTATGTTGATAATATCTGCCAACTAAGTATATGAAGATCCATTTTAGTCAGTTTAATGGAGAATTTACAGATTAAATAATTCAAAAGTGAATAAACAAAAATTAACTTGTTTTGAATTAGGTTTGAAATACGTCTCAGGAGTGGAAATTCCTTACACAGCTATTTCTTACCAATTTCATCTTCTTAGTCAACATAACAACAAAACATTTCTACTGATCATATAACTATAATTTACATGTGTGTGTGTGTGTTTTTTTTTTTTTTTTTTGAAGACTCTCGCTGACGAAGGATTGTTCACAACTAGGACTCCCCACTCAAGGGTTCAAGCGACCAAGTGAACGCACCTTTTTTTTATACCTTATAGTACGTGCCAACGAATTTATGGTGTGTGACTAACTGTCGAATGGACTTCCCGTTTTAGATCCCCAGAGGGAAGGTGGAGCGAGGCTCACTTAAATACCCAAGCCCCTTAGGCTCTTATCGCTGTTGTCAGGAATAAACAACGAGTCCTCCAAACTAGTCTGTCACAACACGCTACAAGTGAATGATTATCTAGGTGCCTCCACAGCTTTTCCTTATAAAAAGGTAGTGAGTGAAGGAAGACACCAAACCATCACCTAGCTTTAAATATGCCCTTTGTTTTTATTAATTTTTTAATTTTTTGTATTTTTCGAAAAAAATTTGGACTAAAAATAACACACAAACTATAAACAAGATACTATTAACTATTCCCCACCCCCAAACCTAAATGAGACATTGTCCCCAATGTCTTAAACAGTAGAAGAAGAGTTTAGAAGATAGTACATGGTTAGCTGAATTACTACAAGAAAATTAAAGGTTAAGATCCAGATTTATTCGACGCTTCTTACCACGATCATCATCAGACCATTTTATCTTTGAAAGGTTAGGATCAACTTGTGGTTCATAGGCTAAGAATTGGTCTATTAGATCCGGAGCAGACCTGGCAGTAAAAAGGAGTTCTTTCATAGGTTTTGACACGAACCCATTTCTCCGGGCATCATCAAGAAACACACAAAGAAAATCATAAAATCCATCAACGTTGAGCAGTCCAAGCGGTTTATGGTGTATGTTCAGGTTCGCCCAAGATAGTACTATAAAAATTTCCTCCAATGTACCCAAGCCACCTGGCAAAGCAATAAAAGCATCAGAACGGTTAATCATTTCTACCAGTCGTTCAGACATACCTGGCACGATCAGTTCCTCTCCGTTTGATGGTTCAATCAGATTTGCCTTTGCCAAGGGTTTGGGATGATTCCCAAAACATGACTGCCTCCTTCTTGTACGGCCTTTGAAACAATCCCCATTAGTCCAAGATTGCCTCCGCCATATATTAAGTGCATATTCCTTGCAACTAAGACTCGACCCAATTCTTGTGCTGTTTCTATGTATTGTGGTTTAGCACCAACACTACTACCGCAAATACACAGATGTTCTCAACTCGTCTTCTTGAAGTGGCTTCCATTTTTTTATGTATTTCTTTCTCAACTCTGGATGCCTTCAAAAGTGCAATGACGGGCTGAATTTATAATACCTGAAAAAAAGGGTGAGTATAATAGCACTAGTATCTTCCAAAGGAAGCTTGTTAGCTAAACAAAACAAAAGAAATCGTGAAAGGTCAAAAAGTATGGATCTTGTCTACGAAAATAAAGAAAATAACAAAAGAAAAGCAAATCAAAGCAATAATTAAGGCAACAGAATTGTGTACGCAATACGCCACTCGTTTGGTATATAAATCCATTAGGATGTGTCTCAAGATTTCATTCCTTACTCAGCCATCGCTAATGAATTATCTCAAATTTTGCCAAACACTATTCCTTCTGTCTTAAAATGCTCCGTTTGTGCTTTTCCTACAAAAATAACACACAAAATTAAAACTCTCTACATACAATGTATACAATAAATAAAAATAGAAATTAAAACAAATTGCATGGGTTGCCTCCCTTCTAGCGCTAAATTTTTCGTCTTCAGCCAGACGTGACTGAAATCCATCTATCAAGGCGGTTTCAGCGTCGTTTTGGATGTCCGATTAAAGACATTCCCATGTGCGTTGCTTTTGAAGGGTTCTCTTCCAACGGTAAAGTGGCAAAAGAGAGTTTTGTCTCATTCAGTGCTTGTGCCACCTTTTTAATCTTTGTTGCTCCAGTGATTCCTGAAAAGAAAGAAAGAAAATCAGGAGGTCTTGTATGGTGCTTGATTTGGAATGGAAGTTCCATTCTGTCTTTCTTCTTTCTGGTGATATCTCTGATTTGTACTCCCCGATACAGCGATGTTTCTCTCCTGAATGCTCTGGATTTTCAATTTGGTCAGACATTTGCTCCTCCATTTGCTCTGCTTCTTGCTCCACCTTTTCTTCACAGATGTATTTTTAAATTTCTGTATTCAGCTCTCTTCATCTGTCATCTGTGAAATACATGCTTCAAAATTGTCAACCCGAGGATGAAAAGAAATATCAGATTTTAGGTCTTCATCCTCTGATATGACTGGAATGGATGTTCAGGAAGATCTTCTTCAAACATCGTTGCAAAGCATGCTCCAAGATCTTCATTCTGAGGATGGAAAGTTTCATCCTTCCTTGTTGGTGCAATTTGTACAAAAAGCTCATCTAGTTCTTCATCCTTGTCAGAGTCAGAATAATAAAAATCAAATTGAGACTTTGTTGGTGCAGGCTCCTGAACTGATACCTCTGATTCTTGATACTGCTCAGCCTCATCCTCTGTTATGATGTCATGATGAATCTCAGGATATTGAAAGGCTTCTTCAGTAGTATTTGAATTTGCTCCGTGAGATATGTGATTCAGGTTCTCTGTTAATTGTCTAACTTGATCTGTCATCCTCTGTATAGACGCTGCTTGACTCTGAATTTGTACATCAAATTGAGCTTCTCGTTTCTTGAACCAATCTTTTAGCATGTCATTCAACTGATCTTCCTCTGATGGATCTGGTTCTTGATGAAGATCGTAGATAGATGGTGGATAAGATGGAAAATGTGATGATTCCACTACCTTGGTTGATTCCAATAATTCTGCCACTCTGAAAGGTATATACATTGATCGCTCGGGTGGTTACCATCACATATTACACATCTCCCCATTTCATTCTGATGAGCAAATGTAGTGTTGTTTGGTTCTGGCTTCCAGTGATAGTTGTTGGGCTTGACAACAGGCCTCAGAAAACTAGACTGTTGCTCCAGGATTTGAGGTGTATCTTTTTCTAGTAAAACTCGTAATCTTTCAAAATGTTCCATTTTTTAATCACCTGAAAACAAAAGAAAGAAATAAAAATTACAGATAATAATAAAGAACATTATATTAAGTAAATTAGACAGCTTCAAAATTAATAACTCAAGAAAAATAAGTCCCCGGCAACGGCGCCAAAAACTTGACCGGCGTAAACACACACGTATAACGCAAGCGCACGTATCGTTCAAGTAGTATAAAAATATCGATCCCACGAGGACTTAATTCCTACTATTGTTATTAGTTGTTGATACTATTTATTTACAAATATCTAATTGAGGGAGAAGTGAATGATTGCTTGAAATGATCTGCTTTGAAGATTTGCTAAATAAAAAATAAATAAAAAGACAAAAGAAAATACTAAGGAAAATAAAAGACTCAAAGATCTAGGGTTGCGAATCTTTCTAATATCTTTTAAAAGATGAAGTAGTTATATATCAAAGTTAGGTAAAATATTGAATTATTAATCTGGAACACTAAATTATGTACAAGCCTCTTCCGATGGTCATTTACAAATACCTAGAATAATCAAATTGAACCATATGTCTATGTCAATTAAATTACCTAGATTCATTAAGATTGAATTCCAATTATTGATTACCCCCGCCCGACATGTATATGTCTATCCTGTAAGGAAATCTATTAAAGGTTTATCTATCCTTAAAGAAGATCGTGGGTTGTTGAGTATAAGGTCTTTAAACTTAAAATCTCTATGTCTAGTTCATTTTAAGTTTTATCTAATCAATTTTATTAGTGATCAGTTAATAAAAAGGCATTAAGGTTATGACTCAACAAATAATTCTTTAATTACCCAAACTATAATCTAACCCTTTTTAAATCGGTGATATTAGATTTTATCACAACCCTAGATATTTAACTTAGTTACAACACATAACTAAAGCTGATATAAACTTAAAAAACAGAAAATGAAATTGCAGAAAGTATTAAAAAGAATAAATGAAATGCTAAGGTAAAAGGAAATAACTTCTAATATATACTATTTAGATATCTCCCAATAATATAATATATAATCTTGTGATATTTTAAACCAACCGTCCGGAATGGCGGTATCCTGATTAAGTCAAATTCAAATATACCAGCCATAAGGCGGAAAAGAAATATAAATTTAAACCAACCGACCTAGAATGACGGTATCCTCGTTAAGTCAGGTTTAACCAGTTTAAATTGAATAACCAACCGACCTAGAATGGCGGTATCTTTTTATTAATTCAGATTTTAAATAGTTTATATATTATATTTTAAGGGAGATTAATCTAAATAGCAAAAGTAAAAGAATTACCTTATTACCTCAGCATAGTGACGTTACCCCCCATGGATGGATAGAATTACTACTACAAAGCGTAAATAAAACTGAATAAAAGAAGAAAATATGAAGAACTCTCAATTTATTTATAAGGATTTCAGAGGAAGAGGTACATTTGAAACTAAAAATTCGAAATCTATTTATAGGCAAAAAAATCTAATTTTTTATTATTATTTTCTGATTTTTATTTTTTTATTATTTTCTGATTTTTATTTTATTATTATTTTTTTTTAGAATCGCTGAATTTTCGACACGTGGCATGGTGTGCTAAAAATGACGGCTCGTTGAATCTTTGACACGTGGCATGGTGGTTAAATTACTAAAATACCCTCGGTGTCGGGATGCCCAAAATTACCAAAATACCTTTTTCGCCAAATTTCACAGTTTTGCTCCAAATCACCTCCAGAATGTCCTGAAACTTTATTTTAGTGTCGGGATGCCCAAAATTACCAAAATTTGTGTCGGGACGTCCAAAATTACCAAAATACCCTTTTTGCCAAATTTCACCAAATTTCACAGTTTTGCTTCAAATCACCTCCAGAATGTCCTGAAACTTTATTTATCTACAAAATAACACAAAACACATCAAAATATTCACAAAACGCAAGAAACTATACAAAATATTAAGTTAAATGAGTGGGAATAGTGATACATTTATCACTCATCACATGTTAGCGTGTTAGAGACCACCTTTAAGGTCTCGTATCAGTTTGTAAGCATAAATTACATCTTAGTACGAGTATAATAAACTAAGTTACGATATCACATAATTGAATAGTTTCAGAATTCATCTCGTGGTCTTAGTCTAACTAAGTTATCACTTATAGACTATTGCAGGAGTTACAATCTCCTTCGACGAAGCGGTATAACTCCAGCCAGATTCCAAACAGTGAGTGGACCTTTTTACTCAATCTGTTTTTATTTATTAAGTTTTGATATCAGATTTACTTTCATGCTTTAGGGCGTTAGAATGTTTTATAATTACATTCATTTCAAAAATAGTTATGATTTGAATTTTAATTAAGAAATAAATGTTTTCAGAAAATATTTGATACAGTTTTGAGATTTAAAGCTTGAGTTTTATGTTTTTCAGGGCATGGGGGAAAAACCCACCCCAGTATGCAACTTGTTACAGTTTGGAATTGACGGACAGAGACATGTGCACATGTAGAGGATTGGGGGAAAGGTGATACGTAACTGTTGGGGTTTTGGGAAAAGGGCGCGGCGGAGGCGCTGTTCGGGCGAAATCGTAATTTTAAAACTTTTTCAAATTATCGAATAAATTATCCAATATCTAATATGAATAATTTATTCATATTTCACCTAAACACATTTATTCGACATCAAATAATGACATAATTAAGGTTGAAACTTCTCGAAACTTTTACGAAAAACATTTTTCCGCAAAATGATGCAAAATATGTTTTTGACCGAACCGACCACCCAACACTTATGGGGACTGCCCAGGTCAGCCCCAATAGTGTTAGGACAGTTCATGGGCTGCCCGAACAGTGACAAATTCATTGTTTGGACAGCTGTCACACGGTTGGCTCAAAAGTCACCCGGGAACGCCGTTTTTGGCCGTTTTTGCTTCTTTCAACTCGGAAATAATTTCTGGTAATTGTTCCAACACCCAAAACACATCCAATACATTTAAAAGACATCAAATTCATCAATATAAACACTTATTTTCCAGATCTGATCCAGAACACAAAATTGCCAATTTTCATGCTTTAAATCCAAATTTTCAAGATGAATCCAATTAATCAAAACACCAACCAAATTCACCACACATGAAGCACCCAAGAACAATTATAGGCATTAAAAGAGTGGTCATAACACTCTAGAATGGAAACATGTCATCAAATGAACAAATTGGACAATAATTACAATAATTTCATCCAAAATACTTCACACATGCATAACCACTTCCAATTCCATCCACCAAAATCAAAAGTCCCAAATTCTTAAAGAAAATGAAACCTTAGAATCATACTAGATCATCAAAAAAATAAGAAACATGCTTTCAAGCTTAGGGATATTGAGTATTACCTCTAATTCTCCAATTTCCTAAAGCCTTTTTTCTTGATTTTTCCTTCATTTCTTCCTTGAATCAACAAAGACAATTTAGAGCTTATTTTTGGTGTGTGTTTCGGCCATGGATGGATTAATGAAAGAGAAGATAAATTTTTTTAATTTAAAAGCTTTATGACCGACTTTAAAGGGCCTTTTGGTCATTTTCAAAAAAATTAAATCAATTATTTAACTTTAGCTTTAATGTTAGCAAATCAAATTTGAACACTTAAGCTTAAAATATTCATGTCATGTGTCACCAATAATAATTAAACATTTATCCTAACAATTATGAAAAATTTATCAATTAATTATTCAAATATTTAACATTAAATATTTAAATAATTAATTAAATAATTATTAATATATATGTATTTTTATTTACATTAAATAATAAATACATATATTAATGGCATGTGTCAAAATCTCATGTGATAATTAATTAATGTGTATCTAATCAAATTATGTATCAAATAAAAATACACAATAATTATTAAATGACCAAAAACCCTTAATGCATGTGTTATCGTTTAACAGATTAAACGATTCGAATTAAATCATTTAATTTGAAGAAGTATTATGAATAATCTGTATTATTCATAACGCGTTGCCCAAGTGCTCAACGAGTACACTTCATATTGTGGGACTCTCTAAGTTTAGGTTTATCTGTCACAAAACCAATTTCGTGTCCATAATTCACCCACTCATGAATTATGACGACCACATATAATCTCGTTAAACTATGCAAGTCGAGGTCATTGCATACGTATAATCCCTCCGTCACAGGCTATCCATATTATACCTGGGATATAGATGAAAAAAACAAATCCTTTCGGTATACTATAGTCGACTTTCAATTTACGATCTCTAAATAACACTCGAAACTGATTTCCGAAGTTATACCACGGCCATGGATTTACTAGATCGTAAACACGTGTAGGATGCATATGCCATGTACACAGGACTGACAGATCCTCTCTTGATACTCACTGGATATCATGAGCATCAGTCCACATCTAACGAACAGGCGGAGGTCTGATCATGAATAGATCGGTGAGGTGACTTCCATCAAAGTGTGAAGGATAACTCAAATATCCCACTGTGGTATCTCAAGTCGAAGGACCACTATGGTCGCTCAACTCGAGAAGATTCCTATTGACGTTGGTGTACCATCTATTAGGAAATCTTTAGTGAGTTGTTCAGTATTTATCAAATAAACACCTACATGTCTATACGAGTCTCCCGAGATTCGTGGTTCATTGGGATAAACCATTGAACCAAGTCACGATATATGACATGTACTGGTCTCTGTGGATTTTACTAACCAACTCGTGCTAGTATATCTTGACCAGGAACATTATTTAAGGATATATATCTTATAGTGCGCTTCCCAATGTCAATTACAAACTACGTTGTAATTGCGCACTACATTGTAAATCCTAGGGTCTTTGTCTAATATACATGTATCACTAAACCATATTTAGTTTCAATCTAATCGTAATTAGATCAAATACGTATATAAAAGACAAGAGGTGCTATCATTAAATAAGTAATATTATGGAAAATGGAATTGCTCATATTTATGAATCAGACATAAATACGATTTTGATTGGCACTATAAGCACCAACCCTAACAATTCCTCTCACTTGCTCTAGTGCCAATCCATGGTATCATATACACATCTCAATGTGTATCACATACTCATGGCCCTCAAGAGCTCACCTTGCACTCAAAAAGGCAGGCAACAATAAGTAAGCCCGCTTTAATAAATTGAGTCCGTCCAACAAACTCAATCGTTTTCCTTGGCCATCATCATTCATATTTTGTAGAATATAAATTCCACATCAATATGACTCAGACGCTATATCAGTATTGTGCTATAACTACTGAATTGTCTATGTATTTAGAAATCAAATCCAAATACTATGAGACAACCGCAAGCACTATACTAATATGAAAACTTCTAATCTATAGGGTCACTATGCAACTTCAAAAGTCAATACTTCATAAGTTGCAACAAATTCCACTAGTTTAGTAGAATCAACGGTGACACTCCCACTGCATCTTTTCTGACTTTATATGACATAGACCATCTAATATCATAATTAGGATAAAAACTAATCTGACCTTATGGTTGTAGACTAAATTCTCCATGAAAAAGAAACTCATTTTTAATATCTCTAAGATAACAGAGAACATGTTTCAAGATCCATCTTATGGTCTACAACATATCAAAATAACTCGTAATAATTACGATTAAATTGATATCTCTAATCCCACATAATATAGTATTCATTACGCCATCATCATATGATGCATAAGATTGACTAGACATACTAATCAATCTCTCTTTCGACAAAGGTATCATCCTTTTACAAAAGATGAATACTATATATATATAAGACATGTTAACTGTCAAATATTTATACTAACTGTCATACAGATAGTCTTACTGTGTCCTTTATTAGATCATATCTAATACGCGACTAATGGGAGTATCTCAGAAGTCTCTGGTTTTATATCAAATATAAAACTTTATATCAAATATAACAGAGACTACTCCCACTGCTTACACAGAGAAAAGAATATTAAAAAATTTTACTTCACAAACATCTCATTATTACTTTAATAACGATAATGCCGTTAGGATATATGACACTAGAAAGAAATTTGTACGCTCACACTGACCTTACTATCATACATCAGACAATCTGACTGTATCAAAATTAGATGACACAGATTTTCGGAAAACTTATATGAGTCTACAATATGCTCTATAAGCTAGTATATCAAACTGTGATCTTAGCAGAATACAAACTCTAGGGCCATTCTAGAATGAACTCTTCAAACAAGGAAACCCCAACGAATTTCTCATTCGAAGAAAACATTCAGGAACGCCACTTTGCATTCTTTAGCCAAAATACATAGTTTAATATCAACATTAACCAACAGATCTTTAATTGTTCAATTAGTGCGACTAGAGATACGTTTTCTCAAAATCTACAATAGATCACTGAGTAAAACCTTTCTCACTGTCATACTGTAAAGGTCAAACCTTTAACAAGCTCACTTTGCTTTTGTTGCGCAAACAATTTACACATTTTATGAATTATTCATAAAGAAAGCCCAATCAAATTCAAAACTTGATCGTAGTAAGCTATGAACAATCTTAGATCTATAGTTCAATGTTAACTTCCGAAATCGATATCAAATATCGCTCCCACTATAAGTTTTAGGATAATTTTCTTCGATAAGAAAACAACAGAATCATTAAGTATCAAATACTTTGTAAATGATTCTGACATCCTATTGGACTTATACGGAAATTGACTAAGGTCTTTTCATCTAATTAATTATGTAGTTCCATTACAGTTTATCACTCTCACATTTGACTTCAATAAGTCAAGTCTTTTCTACAATCATTAACATCTGATGTTACACACCAAGCAATAAAACAATTTTATTGTTGTGGATCGTAGAAAAGATACTCTATTAAATAGAATAAATGATAAACTTTTCTTGTACCTCCGAGGCGCAAGTACTTTCAATTATATAACAATTATACAAAAGAAAGTTTCAAATCTCAAACTTTTCAAGATTCGAATTTTCTACTATACATATCATATATGTAACTGTAGAAACGAATGGAACCTTAATTAAAGAGATGAATTAGAGTACTTGAAGCATAACCCAAAGGGTATTGAAAACTAATTCGGTAACACTCAATATCAACGAATCAAATCATATAAGATTCAATTACTCCCACTGACCAATTCCATCAAGATGGAATCGTGAAAGTTTAATATTGAGTAAGAATCACATTCATTAAATAACTTTAAAACTAATTGCCTTAAATTCATATGTTTGATCATATCAAAACATCTTTGAACAATTCAAAGACTCAGAATGAATTTTGAAATTATAGTTTTCAACACTTTAAATAGAATATCTTTGAACCATTCAAAATATTCTATCCGCGTTTCATCAGAAACATATTGAAAGTTCTTGAACCATTCAAGACGTTCAATATATATTCTTGTAGAAACATGTAACCAAGTCATGAAAATTCATTAACTAAGTTACGAAGTAAAGAAAACTATCCAAGGCAATTTATAATTCATTAAACTACATACATCCAATGTATTAGTCTAATAAATCTTGTGGTCCAATAACGATCATTGGTTAAATGAGATTTAATCACATCCTGAATACAATATTCATTAAATGGATAAGGATATATGGTGTGATCTCGTGTCAAACCATCATTTACCATATGGAATAAGCATCTCATGCTTACCAATACAGTTGTTGTATTATGAGAATCAATATTCTCTATACACAACTATACATATCTCATTTCTTAAGTTTTATAATTTGCATTCAATTATTCACAACAATTGCAAATGATTGATTAGCAAACTGTGTCAGACACGTGACTTTTAAAAGTCACTAAAGCCAAGAAACGTCACTATAAGATAAACAAACACTAATGGGTTTTTCTTAATGCCAGTCAAGAATCTCGAGACATGAACTGATTCGTGTCAATTTTTACTGCATAAAAAACTATTCTTACTAGATAACTATATCCAAAACAGATATCTATTTAGATTACTAATCGTTACTTAGTAACTAAGTCATTAACCATCTTGATTTTTCAAGAAAATCGGAACAACAGTTCCCGATGGTTTGAACTAATCTAATAATATCTAAGCCTACAGTCATTCTAGAACCTATTTTAGAAACTCGCAACCATAAGTAAAGTCAGAAAATATATTCAAGCAATATGCTATGCAATGGATTAGAAGTATAATTCTATAAACAATATAGAATAAAGGAAAACAAAAGCAGGAAATTCCATAAAATTACACACTGCTTTATTTATGGCTTTTTAACTCAGTAGTGTCTCCCACTACCTTACGTAATACCGTAATCCCCAACGAAAAACGGAAATTCAATAATTAAATCGAATTCCACAGTGAGAGTAGGATCCCATGAATATATTTCGACTCACAGCTTTGGCACGATCTCGCCTACGTATATTCATTAGGTAGACAACTCATTGTCAATCACTCACCAGTGACTCCTCATTTTGGTCCTGACCGTTTCTCGTTATGACAGCTTTGGCACGTCCACAATGAGGCGTATCAAGGTTTCATTCGCCAATGACAAACTCAAGCTACCGATGTAGTCCTGACAACTTTGGCAAGTTCATGATTTCCACTTTCACTTGAATTTATCTAGTATCAATATTCAACCGGCATGGATAAAATTCTATCAACTACACCCTCACTACTTTGGCACGATCTCGGAATGCAGCCATAGAAAGTTCCCATGAACCGTATTGACAAGACGGATCAAGAAACATGCATCCAATACACGTTACTTTATAGCCTTATTTTAAACGGGGATATTCCTCAAGGAAGCAATGTTCCATATCAAATGCAGAATTTTAATCTAAATCATTTTCTAAACAACTGAATTCTACCTAAGAAAATATAACTCAATTTAACCATTAAATTTACGTTACGTTTCTGTTAGCGTAGAACCGAAAAGTCAAGAAACATATAGATTAAATGCATGTGTGAACATTAAAATTGGATTACATATCATATATCAAACATGACTAATGTAATGGATGAAGTATCAGACCTGCTCTGATACCATTTTTGTTGGGGTTTTGGGCAAATGGCGCGGCGGAAGCACTGTTATGGCGAAATAGTAATTTTAAAACTTTTCAAATTACTGAATAAATTATTCAATATCTAATATGAATAATTTATTCATATTTCACCTAAAAACATTTATTCGATATCAAATAACGACATAAATAAGGTAGAAACTTCGTGAAACTTTTACGAAAAATATTTTTCCTCAAAATGACGCAAAACACATTTTTGACCGAACCGACCACCAAACACTTATGGGGACTGCCCAAGTCAGCCCCAATAGTGTTAGGGCAATTCATGGGCTGCCTGAACAGTGACAAATTCACTGTTTGGACAGTCGTCACCCGGTAACGCCGTTTTTGGCCGTTTTCACTTATTTCAACTCGGAAACAATTTCCGGCAATTGTTCCAACACCCAAAACACATCCGATACATTTATATGACATAAAATTCATCAATATAAACACTGATTTTTCCAGATCTGACCCAGAACACAAAATTTCCAATTTTCATGCTTTAAATCTAAATTTTCAAGATTAATCCAATTAATCAAAACAGCAACCAAAGTCACTACACATGAAGCACCCAAGAACAATTCTAGGCATTACAAGAGTGGTCATAACACTCTAGAATGGAAACATGTGATCAAATGAATAAATTGGACAATAATTATAATAATTCCATCCAAAATACTTCACACATGCATCACCACTTCCAATTCCATCCACCAAAATCAAAAGCCCCAAATTCTTAAAGAAAATGAAACCCTAGAATCATATTAGATCATCAAAAAAACAAGAAACGTGCTTTCAAGCTTAGGGATATTGAGTATTACCTCTAATTCTCCAATTTCCTAAAGCATTTTTCTTGATTTTTCCTTCATTTCTTCCTTGAATCATCAAAGACAATTTGAGAGCTTATTTTTGGTGTGTGTTTCGGCCATGGATGGATTAAGGAAAGAGAAAATAAAATTTTTTAATTTAAAAGCTTTATGACCGAATTTGAAGGGCCTTTTGGTCATTTTCAAAAAATTAAATCAATTATTTAACATTAGCTTTAATGTTAGCAAATCAAATTTGAACACTTAAGCTTAAAATATTCATGTCATGTGTCACCAATAATAATTAAACATTTATCATAACAATTATGAAAAATTTATCAATTAATTATTCAAATATTTAAATAATTAATTAATATAATTATTAATATATATGTATTGTTATTTACATTAAATAATAAATACATATATTAATGGCATGTGTCAAAATCTCATTTGACAATTAATTAATGTGTATCTAATCGAATTATGTATCAAATACAAATACACAATAATTATTAAATGACCAAAAACCCTTAATGCATGTGTTATCGTTTAACGGATTAAATGATTCGAATTAAATCATTTAATCCGAAGAAGTATTATGAATAATCTGTATTATTCATAACGTGTTGCCCAAGTGCTCAACGAGTACACTTCATATCGTGGGACTCTCTAAGTTTAGGTTTATCTGTCACGAAACCAATTTCGTGTCCATCATTCACCCACTAATGAATTACGACGACCACGGATAATCTCGCTAAACTATGCAAGTCGAGGTCATTGCATACATATAATCCCTCCGTCACAGGCTATCCATATTATACCTGGGATATAGATGAAAACGTCAAATTCATTCGGTATAATATAGTCGACTTTCAATTTACGATCTCCAAATAACAATCGGAACTGATTTCTGAAGTTATACCACGGCCATGGATTTACTAGATCGTAAACACGTGTAGGATGTCTATGCCATGTACACAGGACTGACGGATCCTCTCTTGATACTCACTGGATATCATGAGCATCAGTCCACACCCAACGAACAGGCGAAGGTCTGATCATGAATAGATCGGTGACGTGACTGCCATCAAAGTGTGGAGGATAACTCATATATCCCACTGTGGTATCTCAAGTCGAATGACCACTATGCTCGCTCAACTCGAGAAGATTCCTATTGACGTTGGTGTACCATATATTAGGAAAACTTCAGTGAATCGTTCAGTGTTTATCAAATAAACACCTATATATTTATACGAGTCTCCCGAGATTAATGGTTCATTGGGATAAACCATCGGACCAAGTCACGATATACGATATGTATTGGTCTCTGCGGATTTTACTAACTGACCCGTGGTAGTAAATCTTGACCAGAAACTTTATTTAAAGATATACATCTTATAGTGCGCTTCCCAATGTCAATTACAGACTATGTTGTAACTGCACACTACATTGTAAATCCTAGGGTCTTTCTCTAATATACATGTATCACTAAACCAGATTTAGTTTCAGTCTAATCGTAATTAGATCGAATACGTATATATTTAAACTTCAAGAGGTGTTACCATTAAATAAGTAATATTATGGAAAATGGAATTGCTCGTATTTATGAATCGGACATAAATACGATTCGGATTGGCACTCTGAGCACCAACCCTAATAGTAACGCCCCCAGATCCTAGATCAGGGCTAGGGGACGGCGATACATATCGCCCCTAGACCCTAGTTTCAGAGCTTGGAGGGTAGCATAGATCTGCACCCCCAGTTCTAGTTTCGTGGCTTGGGGGACGGCGATACGTAACGCCCCAAGACCACCAGTTTCAGGGACAGTAGTGGCATGCCTTGGGGGACGGCGATACGTAACGCCCTCATACGTCAAGTTTTCAGTTACAGATCAGCTTCAGATACTAGATTTCTAGAAAATGGTTTTCAAAGATTCTGATTTTAGAAAACGAATTTCAGAAAACAGTTTTCAGTGAGATTTCAGACAAGATTTTTTGGAAAAGAATTTCATATAAATTTATTTATGAAATAAGATTCCAAAACCAAATGTTTTATATTAGCATTTCAAATTTTCGTCCACTCACTTAGATCGTACGACGATCTAACCCCCCCTCCCAGTTTTCTATGGTTGCAGGTATACTCGGAGGATGAGCTCTGGAGGACGGATACTGATGCAGTCATTGGGGTTGGAGTCCACCAGTCCAAGTTAGAAAAGTGATAGTCCCGTCTAAGTCAAATAAAGTCATGTATTATTATTTTTTTTAGTTTTGTGATGGTCTATGTAAAAGCAAGTATCTTTATGTTCACATTTACTAATGTTGAGTCTGCATGTATAAGTTGTTAAACTTGGGCCACGGTCCCATATATATTATACATAATTAAGAAAATAGAGAATTAATGATTGTTTATAGTTGGAGAATCGGAAGCTTATGAGGTTAGTACGGTCTATCCTCTGCCGGTAACATCTCTGGGATTGGGGATATTATAACATTCCAGACTGATAAGCATGTCAATTAGGATATTTGTTTACTCTAAATAGAGGGGTTATCGGTTGGCTTAAAGAAATCAATTACAACATATTCAACTACAGAGGCTGAGTACATTACTTCTTCGGATGTAGCAAAGTAAGCTATTTGGATCAAGAAATTCATCACTGATATTGGGTGGTTTCTAGCACCTCCGATGACAATACGATGTATTGTGACAATATTGCGCTATTGCACAATCTAAAGAATCAAAGTCACACTGAAAATCCAAATACATACTTCGGCGCTACCACCTCATTCGAGAGATCATTAAGCATGAAGATGTGAAGATAGAAAAGATACCCACTAAAGAAAACTTTGAGAATTCTCTTACTAAGATCCTGAATCAACAAAAGTATGACAGACACACATATACCTATGATGTAATGACTCATACAAATAGACCTAGTGCAAATGGGAAATTGTTAGTATTTTATCATAGATCTATTGGATTATAACTATAATAATCACTTTGTAATTTTACATTGAATGAAATAAAATAGTATTTATTTATTATACGAGCACCTTGTCTTTTATCTTAGTTTAATTAAATATTAAATTCATTGGAGTGGTTTATATAGGAACCAAACGAAACTTTGATTTATGAGATCTTATACTCCTTAAATATCCCAATCACTCCTTATATACGAAACAAACGAAACTTTGATTTATGAGATCGTATCACTCTTTAAATATTCCTAGTCGATGGATTATCAATAATAAGGACATTGATAATCCAAATAGACTAGTATGGTGCTATTAGTGTAGGAAACGGCTTAGGCACACAGATCGGACTTGAAAAATTTTATGCCCTTCCCTTTGAGTGGCCGAATGTGACCAGGAGTACCACTGATTTTTTGCTACTGTTTTGGATAAAATTTAAGCCTTGAAACAGCCCCGGAACAGCCCCGAATAGCAGTGCAAAAATCGGACTGTTTTGAACACAAAGTGCGCCCGAAACACAACAAAAACAGTCCCAAATTTGTGTGACCTGCAGTGATGATTTCTGGTCTGATTTTTTCAAATAAAAATAGCCCAAACACAATCCCAAAAGACCCCTATGTGTTTCCCAAAAATCCGGATTGATACGAGATCAAACCGAGCTCCGAAACACACAAATAAGTGTTCGGCAGTGGGCAAAAAATCACCTCATTGCCGTGAGTTTAAGAATGAGAAAATGAGATGAATAAATATTGGTTCAACACCACAAAGTCTTCCGAGCTATGTCTCACAACCAATAGAAAGTAGGGTGGGCTACACTCACAAGATAAATCCCTAAACTATTTAGAGATTATAAGTCACACTTAGTTTTTATTTTTAATTTCTTCTTCTTCTTCTTTTTTGTTTTCTCTCAACTCTTGTGACGATTTAGAGAAGATGAAAATGGAGGTTAGGGTTGAAAAAGGGATCCACTTTACAAAAAGAAAATCCAATTTTCTTTTATACTAAGGATAATTAATTTCCAAAACTAAGCAAAATCTTTTCCCTTTCCATCTTGTAATAATTGGCCAAGGAGGAATTTTGGAGTTAATTTTGTATTTAATTTTGTAACATCAATATCAATTCCATAATGAAAAATATGTTACAAAATTAAAGGTGTAATTACCTTTCAAATGTGTAACCACCAAAATTAAGCCAAGGGTTTCCAAAACCCAATAATTGGAAATTTCAACTTTAGCCTTATTAAATTATATCAGATATAATTTAATTTTATTCATTTAATAATTATCATATAATTATTAAAACCATATATTAACTTTTAATATATAATTCCAAATGTGACAAATAATATTATTAATCATATTAATAATATTTATACATATGTGAGTATATAATTGGACTATCCAATTATACTAAATCCGCTATAGTATAATGAGCTAGCACGGGGACCAAATGGACCTACGGTTCCGAGCTCCAATAATCTCGAAATACCAATTAAGCTCTTAATTAAAAATTCTGAATTATTAACTCCGAGATATTCCATTAAAAACCCGAAGTTGCACTCTCGTTTCCGCAGATGGGTATATTAAGCCGAACCAAGTCCGTGTCTATCGATATAGTCACTACATACGAATTGATCCTTCACGAGTATCTCGTAATTAGAGCCGGGTCATAATGTTCGTTATATCCCTCTAATTATTTATACCTTAAGTAACATTGATTCTCTAATGAACGATTTATTCATAACTATTATGAATTTTAATCTTTCTATTCTTAATAGAAAGACTTGAGCGCTCTAACCGTTCAAGTACCGAATCAACCGTTAAGAAAGATACTGATTTACTTCTCGCAAGAAAGAGTAAACTCTATATATATATATATATAACAGACTTAGATGGAAATGTCATAAACCAGTTTTACGACCACTCCACAACTCTAAGGGAGTCTTAGGAACAAACTTATATAGAACTACATTAAGGATATGCATTACAGTTTGTAACGCATATCCCTAGAACGAACTAGGTAGTGAGCTATAACTAAACATAGATTTCATCATATCCAGTAGGGTCCGATTTCTCCTTTCTGCAATATCATTTTGTTGTGGTGTTCCAGGCGTTGTGAGCTGGGATACTATTCCATGCTCAACCAAGAATTCCTCGAAATCTCTGTCAATGTATTCTCCTCCACGATCTGATCATAGAGTTTTGATTGTTTTACCTAATTGGTTATCAACCTCCGCACGATACTCTTTTCAAAAGTATCGGACTTGTGTTGCATTAGGTAAACATACCAATATCTGGAATAATCGTCAATAAATGTGACGAAGTATTCATAACCACCTCGGGCTCTTACATCCATCGGTCCATAAACATCCGAATGTATAAGCTTAAGTGGTTGACTGGCTTTTATACCTTTTCCAAAAAAAGGTCTCTTGGTAATTTTTCCTTCTAAATAGGATTCGCAGACTGGTAAGTTCCGAGCTTTAACTGGTTTAAGGCTTCGTTCTTTATCAACCTATATATTCGGTCAAGGCTGATATGACCAAGTCTAATATGCCACAGATATGTATCATTGTGAGAAATCTTTAGCCGTTTAGTTTTAGGTTTATCAACCTTAAATATTTCAGCGTTGAGCAGTGACCTAAGTGTTAACGGTCTTAAGACATACAAGTTATTTTCTGAGTTTAATGTGCATATGGTTAATCTATTTCTACCAATAATAACCAAATTGTTATTAAAAGAAATTGAAAAACCATAATCCTAAAGTTTAGAAATAGAAATCAAATTCATGCGAAAACTAGGAATTAATTTAAACTGGAAACTCATAATGCTCTTGCTGAAACGACATCCCATGTCTCGACCCTCATGGTGTAGTCACCTTCAGCAAGGTCCCTCCATGAGTCAAGTAGCTGCAAATAAGAACAAACATGGTTATTGGCTCCAGAATCAACAATCCAAGCAGATTTATCATCCTTCACTAATAGAAATTCAATAATAAGTAAATCATATTTACTTGTAGCCTTTTTTCTCCTTCAGCTCAGCAAGGTATTTAGGACAATTCCTTTTCCAATGCCCATTCTTGTTGCAGTGGAAACACTTTCCCTTAGGCTTGGAATCCTTGGAGCCTTTCTTATTCTTCTTCTTTATGGGCTAAACTTTAGCCTTTACAGTGCTATTCTTCTTCATCTTTACAGATTTTGAAGACTCGGCAATATTTGCCTCAACATTGAGCTTACGAGGATCCACAAGCATGGACTCATAATGGGTGAGATCATTAAGCAGCTGGGTCAAAGTAAAAGTCAACGTGTTCATATCATAGTTGTTTTTAAAATGCAAGAAACTTTTCGGAAGAGTTTTTATAATCATGGTCACCTGGCTACGCTCGTCAATACGAACTTAATGGGTTTAAGCAGTGTTGAGATAGGTCATCATCCTCAAGACATGCTATTGGAATGATGTCTCATCCTTCATCCTAGCAATCATCGGTGAGACCATAGCCTCATGACATTGACGCTTCGAAGGCTGCCCGAACATACCCTACAATGACTCCATCATCTGAGATGTTGAAGCCATAGGTTCATGCTTTGCAGCAAGAACCTTGGACATCCCAGCTATCAAATAGCAGAGGGCTTTCTCATTAGCTACGACCTATTTCTGGTAGGCATCGTGCACAGCTTGGCCAGCATTTCTGGCCGGCTCGGGAGGGCACTCATCCGTCATGACAAACTTTAGGTCTTCGCAGACCAAAATAACATTCATTGTGAGTGTGACCCGCCGTTTCGGGGTCCTTGGACTTAATAAGTGAAGTTCCGCAGTAGGGTAGGTCAGTTCACAAGATACATCTAGAATCCTTATCCTCTCGGAATCCAAACCTAATATTGACCCAAAATGGACACCATCCTTATGGGGACGAAAGCAAAGCCGTCTCGAGGTGCCTTTTGAATCTCACATTTTCGGACTAATAACGGAGATCGCGGGATATATTGTCTTATATCCTTCTGATGAGTGGTAATTATATCACTATTTCCCACTCCTTTTACCTAATATTTTGTTTAGTTTATCGGATTTGATGAACGTTTTGATGTGTTTTAGTTTATTTTGAAAATAAAATAAAATTATGACTTAATAGAATCAACTCGGGGCTAAAACGATGAAATCCGGAGCAAAAAGAGGCAAAAACGAAAATTTACTGTACGCGTCACGAAGTGCAGTCCTAAATTCCAATTTTACGCAAGTTTAGTATTTTGGCCATAACTTTTTCATCTGATATCTGATTGAGCTGATTCAAGTTGCAGATTAAAGAAGACTAAAAAATATACAACTTTGAAGTTTTAAATATTTTCGAAGTTTTCAATACCGATATTAACGAATAATCCAGTGTATTTTTTGTAATTACTAAAGTCATTATCAAAAATAAAAAAAATGGAAAATGACAATTTACAATTTACAATTGTCAAACTTCCACAAAACATGCTTGCATGTTTGGTGGAGTGTTTTGTGGAGTGTCTTGTGGCATGTTTGGTGGAGGATTTTGTGGAGTGTTTAGTGGAGTGTTTGGTAGAGCAACTGGCGGAGAAATTAGTGGAAGCCTTTAAATTTTCCTATAAATACCAAGCCATTTCATTTGTAATTCTCATGTTTTTCTTAGGTTTTTGTAAGGAATTTAATGATCGCATCTTGTTTGTTTATTTTTTGTAATTTAATTTATGCATTTTTATTTTCAGTAATAGTAGTAGTTTCTTTTATTTTCTTTTCTTATATGTTTAGTAGTTAAATTTCTGATGGGGGAATGGTGAAGCTTTTCTTATTTTAGTTTAGATCAATCTCCCTTAATTATAATATGGAAATTATAATTTAAATTAAAGAATTACACCCTTAATGACTGGTTTTAGTTATTTGACATAATATGACACCGCCTATATGGCCGGTCTTTAGATGACAGATGATTACCGCCTATATGGCTGGTTTATAGACAAATGATAACACCGCCTTTATGGTCGGTTGAACTTAATTGAAAATCTGACTTAATCAGGATACCGCATGCATGGTCGGTTGGTAATATCACTGATAATTTCTATATTATAATAAGGGAGATTTCTAAATTAGAATTAGTAAAGGTGGAACCCCTAACCCCAAGCATTTTATTTTTATTCTAGGGAAGTGATGAAACACAATATCCACACACTTAATAATTGATTTTCTTTTTATGGGTAATTCTTTAGTTTGTTTATTGAGTCTTAAGCTTAATGCTTCTTGTTAATTGACCATTAATAAGATTGATTTGGTAAACTTAAAATGAACTTGACGAAGGGATTTTAGATTTCAGCCTTAGATTCAATAGCCCACGATCTTCCTTGATGATATATAACCCTTTAATAGATTTCCTTACAGGATAGACATATACCTGTCGGTCGGGGGTAGCCACTTTTGGAACTTGAACTTAATGAATTCAGGTAACTTATTTAACATAGACATATGATTAATAGGGTTATTTGGGTATTTGCGTCTGACCATCGACAGAGACTTTTGCATATCTTCGTGTTCCAGGTTAGCAAACTGACTTATTACACATGTATAAGAGAATCATTTTTCTTTAGGATAATATTGTGTGGAATCACAACCCTAGATCTTTGTGTCTTTTATTTATTTTTCTTAGTATTTTCTTTTATTTATTTTATTTATTTTATTTAAGAAAATCCATATTCAACCAACCAAAAGCAATCATTCTCTTCTCCTTTAATTAGATACTTGTAAATAAATAGTATCAATAATTAATAATAATAGTAGGAATTAAGTCCTCATGGGATCGATATTTTTATACTACTTGAACGATACGTGCGCTTGCGTTACACGCGTGTGATTACGCACTGATCACCCTCTCCCACTCACTATTTTAAATTTAAGATTTCTATATATAAAATATATAATATTTTAATATAACTAGTGTGAATAAATTTATGGCGGCTAAATCATAACTCTTATTTACACTAGTTCACCAATAGTAACCTAACTAATTTTAACTCTTAAAATTTGTATCACTAATTTTCATTAGTCTCTACAAATAGTATTACTCAATTAAACTAATTTAATTAGAGTGGTATTGGTGACCTATTATATTTTAACTTTTAAAATACTATAACACTAATTGGTTTAAAATTTTAGAATCTTAAAATGGTTAAGATTTAAATTAAACCATTTAATTAATCTAAGTACGTTATAAAATCCAATGGTATGTGGAATTGTATCCCGAGTGCAGACCATATTACCGTCCATTCGGATTCGGCTATGAAATTTATATCCGGGTTTTATCCTATATACCAATGGAATTTATGTTGCACTTATTAAGCCCAATATATTAGAATTCACATTTTAAACCTTAAAACCAATTAATCCAATTAATTATTTTCCATGCATATCATATTCTTATTTAAACATTTTAAATCACATAAAATCATATTTCACGTCTTTAATGATAATGCATCTAAAGCATGTTATGGCATGTGAAATGCAAGAGTAGGCACCCTAAGCTATATGACATGTTATTCAAACATTTCGAATTAAACATACATATAACATAAAAAATATTTTACATTGATCGGGCTCTTATTTTTTCTATACTAATCTAATTAGTACAAAAATTCTGAATGCATCCATTGGTCTTCAAATCACGCTTCAAGGTGGTGTTGGCTCTTTTTTTGCGACTTCGGTGCTCCAAATTACAACGATTGAAATTTTACATTGGCAAATAAAAAATTACAACAATTGTAAACAATGGCCTTATGGCCCTACATCCCAAAATCAAAACCAACTAAAAAATAAGAGCTGGAAAAATTTACGACCAATGCCATTCATCACATGAAAAACAATAACCATTCAGCACATGAATATTATTTGGTGCCTACTCATCTAAACATGCATATCAATATTTATAACTCATATAAATATATTCAAACAGTAACTTTAAATGAAAAAGTGAAGGGTTAAGAACACTTTTCAACCTCGCTCTTGATGCTAATGTAGAAAACCCTTTCCTTGCGCAGCGGAAACGGCTTAGGCACACGGATCGGACTTGAAAATTTTTTTCTACCCTTCCATTTGAGTGGCCGAATGTGACCAGCAGTACCACTGATTTTTCGCTACTGTTTGGAATAAAATTTCAACCCCGAAACAGCCTCGGAACAGTCCCCGAACAGCCCCGAAAAGCAGTGCAAAAATTGGACTGTTTTGAACACAAAGTGCGCCCGAAACACAACTAAAACAGTCCCAAATTTGCGTGACCTGCAGTGATGATTTCAGGTCTGATTTTTCAAATAAAAACAGCCCAAACATAATCCCAAAATACCCCTATGTGTTTCCCAAAAATTTCGGATTGATACGAGATCAATCCGAGCCCTGAACACACAAACAAGTGCTCGGCAGTGGGCAAAAAATACCCCACTGCCGTGAGTTTAAGAAGGAGAAAATGAGATGAATAAATATTGGTTCAACACCACAAAGTCTTCCGAGCCATGTCTCACAACCAACGGAAAGTAGGGTGGGCTACACTCACAAGATAAATCCATAAACTATTTAGAGATTATAAGTCACACTCAATTTTTATTTTTAATTTCTTCTTCTTCTTCTTTTTGTTTTCTCTCAACTCTTGAGAGGATTTGGAGAAGATGAAGATGAAGGCTAGGGTTGCAAAAGGGATTCACTTTACAAAAAGAAAATCCAATTTTCTTTTATACTAAGGATAATTAGTTTCCAAAACTAAGAAAAATCTTTTCCCTTTCCATCTTGTAATAATCGGCTAAGGAGGAATTTTAGAGTTAATTTTGTATTTAATTCTGTAACATCAATATCAATTCCATAATGAAAAATATATGTTACAAAATTAAAGGTGTAATTACCTTTCAAAAGGTGTAACCACCAAAATTAAGTCAATGGCTTCCAAAACCCAATAATTGGAAATTCCAACTTTAGCCTTATTAAATTATATCAAATATAATATAATTTTATTTATTTAATAATTATCATATAATTATTAAAACCATTTATTAACTTTTAATATATAGTTCCAAATGTGACAAAATAATATTATTAATCATATTAATAATATTTATACATATGTGAGTATATAATTGGACTATTCAATTATACTAAATCAGCTATAGTATAATGAGCTAGCACGGAGACCAAATGGACCTACGATTCTAAACTCCAATAATCTCGAAATACCAATTAAGCTCTTAATTAAATATTCCGAATTATTAACTTTGGGTTATTCCACTAAAAACCTGAAGTTGCACTCTTGTTGCCGCAGATGGTATATTAAGCTGAACCAAGTCAGTGTCCATCGATATAGTCACTACATATGAATTGATCATTCATGAGTATCTCGTAATTAGAGTCGGGTCATAATGTTCGTTATACCCCTCTAATTATTTATACCTTAAGTACCATTGATTCTCTAATGAACGATTTATTCATAACCATTATGAATTTTAATCTTTTTATTCGTAATAGAATGACTTGAGCGCTCTAACCGTTAAAGTACCGAATCAACCCTTAAGGAAGATACTCCTCTACTTCTGCAAGAAAGAGTGAACTTCATATCTATGTAAAATATTCCCAGCTACACAATAAACCATGCCTCCAAAGTATGTAGCTATTGGCCGGGACTGCTACACCAACCTCACCTTTGTAAATCGAAGGATGTCATGCAGGAGTTCGTAATACACTCAGGATTAAGATCAATCCATATATGACCATCTAGTAGATCGAAATGACTTTCTTTGTTTAACAGATATTATAAGAATGACTTTTCCATTTGGGTCCAGTCATATATGATCACATCATACAATATATCTCTATTCTCATGTCTCTACATGGACGATCCCAGATCAAGATCGCCATACAAATATAGAATGGACCGCAGTTATAGATAAACCACAAACAAAGTATCTGCTTTGTTTTCTCTCTATGAACTATTTAAGATTACTAACTTCAGTCATAAATCCTCTTGTGTATGACACTCATACACTAAGTCTGAAGGCACATAAGTAATCTAGGGTAATCAAGATAATTTACAATATGCGAAATTTAAACAAACATTTTGATAAATGAATAATGCATCATTTTATTTCAAAACATATAAAGTCGTTTACATTACATGAAGCTCTAGGGCATATATCCCAACAATTAGTCCACTTATGGGTAGCTAATCTCATAAACTACTAATATAGTCTTAATACTTGGTGTAACACATAGGTTCTTATGGCAATTAACAAGTATGTTGAACAGACCTTAAGAAGTTTTCATATAGAGATTTTTATCCCATGTATCTATGGAAGACTCCTAGTAATAATGTATGAAAATCCTAAGACTTGAGATCTTTACTAATTTTATACGAGAGTTATGTAATTTTGACACTTACCTAAGTCGTACTTTAAGGACTGGCAATAAATGAGTGATTGGGTTATATGACAAACACATGAAGATTATGGAAGACATGATATAGGATCTCCAAACTCAAGATAAACATGTGTTTAGTGAGTTTGGTAATCCAATACATAATTGACATATATGTAAATTCATGGTCATGGTAGGAGAATTCTGATTGGGGAAATTCTCGTATTATATATCCTCAATATTATGATCAACACTAAATCAATAACTAGTATCATAGACACATTCTATATCTAAGTCATTAGTGTAATATTGATTTAGGCAAAGGATTGTATCATACAGAAATCGGAAAGTTTTTATCCTTTCTCATTTCGGGATCATGATAAACTACTAGGTGTCACTCATGATCATTAGAATATGGTAACCACATGATAGAGTTCATTGGAAGATAGATTATATGGATTTATTTTTTCACGACCAGTTTCATGTCCGACTTAGGAATAAACCTAATGGGTCATATTATAGGTATGTGAGTCTACAAATTATTTCATGTAAAGGAAAATGATGTAAAATATGTTTACATATTTGGGAATCATTTTGGGATTTTTTTGGCACGTGAAACAGATATATTCAGGTTTAAAATCTGTTTCTGAAATTGACAAATTGGTTTAGACAAAATAGCTTAATGTTTGGATAAAATGGCTAGCCAGTTTGGCAAACTAGATTAGCCAAATTAGACAAACTGTTTCGCGGATTACCAGAAAATCGATTTGCAAACCGGCTTATTGTTTTAACTAAATTGGTTAGCTAAAACGCATGCTGATTTAGGTTTAAAATGTGAGTCGTTTTGTAAAAATGGCGAACTATTTTGTCGCTAAAACGATTTTTTAAGTTAATGAAATGAATTTATTTCATTTTGTAAAGATTTGCCTTGCATTGAATCGATCTCTATTGGTTGGTAAAATATTTTTGAACTTCCTAACATACTTGGAATGGTTACCTAGGGCTTTGGCTATCCCTAACACTATATAAACACTTTTAAGTTGGTCTTTTTGTACACTTGGTGTGTTAGTACGAATTTGACTTTTATAATATACTTTCTTCTTATTTATCTTGTTGGGGTTAGAGTTCTAAGGTTACACACTTATTTTTAGGGTACCTAGACCCTAAGTTTATCTATATACTTATAGTAGAAGACATAATCCCTAACATTATAATATTTGGACTATCATCCATCAGGATTATAGTATAAACACTAAGTAGACCGTCACTTGTGTGGATATTATTAAAGATAATACCTTTACTGATTATTCATTTAAGAACAAGACATCTAAGAAAGTATTTGGAGAAATCACAAAACTCCCATTTTGTGATTGCTGGCTGTAGAGAAGTATATCGATTTCCTTATACTTCTTTCTTTATAGTTTGTGTTTTTACATTATGCTTTTACTTTATGCTCTACATAATGTATTTACTTTTGTTTCATACGATTATTTTATGTGAAAGATCCTATGGGGTAGTCCCGCTCAATGTTCCGGTTTGGAACCGGAACCAAAAATTTCGGTTGGGTTAGGGTTCACTCCTCACCAAATCGAATTCCAGCGGTTCAACGATTCCAACCAGAACCGTATGGTTCTAGAACCGTATGGTTCTGGTTGGAACCGTTCCTCCCAATGACTAAGTAGCCGTTGGGATGGCCCAACGGCTAGTAGTCATTGGGCTAGGGTAAGGAGCAATGGCTCCAAGCCCTAATGTATAAAAAAAATAAAATTGAAAATTACTAAATTACCCTTAATAACAATAATATAACGGCTAGTTCTAGGGCCATTTTAGGTATGACAAAAAATTATAAAACTCTATAAATAGAGATCATTTTTCATTTATTCAACACACAAATTCTCAATTCTACAATTCTCTCATCTACAATCTCTCATTCTTTAAAAAAAATTCAACAAAAAAACAACAAGCTCATCTGAGAACACAATGTCAAATGTGCCAACCCAAGAGAGTGACCCTAGTATCGGTTCACGGAGAAGAGAAGTTAAGTCTCGTTGCTCCGATATTTTCAAAATTCATTTTCATTTAATCGACACTGAAAATGAAGGTACAAGAGCAGTATACAACCATTGTGGGGTTTCTTATAAATTTACTAGTGGATATGACAATATGATCAAGCATTTGGAAATATATCATGTCGTTGAAATCAGACTTGATACAACACAAACTCAAATGGTACGCATCATCTAGTAGAGGTACGAGTTCTTTAGATTTATTTAAATATTTTGATGCTAAAAATAGAGAAGAATTTGCTAAATTAACTTGTATGGCACATCTCTCTTTAAGTTTTGGTGAAAAAGTTGTTTTTACTAATTACGTTCAGAATGCTTTAAATCATATTGCTTGTAGAATGACTAGAAATACAACAAAACGTCACAATTTTAAATTATACAAAGATGGTAAAATTATTTTAAATGAAACATTTAAATATATTAAAGGTCGTCTTTCTATTTGTTCTGATATTTGGAGTGACCATTGGCGAACACACTCATATAAGGGTGTGACTTGTCATTGGATTGATGTATCATGGAACATGTAAAAATGACTTGTTGCATTTAGAGTTTTTGATGAACAACATACTGCACAAAATATTTATAGAATGATGAAAGTAATTTTTGATGAATATGGTTTGTTAGGTAAAATTTTAACAATTGGTTTTGATAATGCATCTGCAAATACTACATCAATTAAAGATTTAACAGAAATATGACAACCAAATTTGGGGGGTCAATTTTTTCATGTTCGTTGCACATGGCATGTCCTTAATTTATGTGTTCAAGATGGTCTGACTAGTTTAGCACCTTTCATCGATCTTATTAATAATGCACTTAATTCTATTTGGTCATATTCTCAAGTTATGAGAGAATAGACCAAGTTTTGTAAATTAAATGGTATTAAAGGAATAAAATTTTCACGAGATGTTCCAACACGTTGGAATTCAACTTATTTTCTTTTATGTCAAGCTTTCCAATACAAATATGTATTATGTAGTTTTTTTCTCAACATATCACAATTTTTCCTAGTCAATGGGATGTTTGTGAAAAAAATTTAGAAATTTTAAAAGTTTTTAATGATGCTAAAAATATTTTTAGCGGAGTTTATTATCTTACAACACATTTATTTCTTATTGAAAGTTTGAATATTGTTGGTATACTATATGAGCATATGGAAAGTTCTGATCCTAATGATATTGTTTTGCTTGAAGCTATTGTTGTTATGAAACGAAAATGGTTGAATTATTTTAGAGACATTTCTATACTTTATCTTATTGTCGCGATTTTTTGATCCTAGATTTAAATTAGAAGGTTTGAATAGTGCATTACAAGCTTACTATGAATATTTAGAAATAATACATGAAATTGATATTACAGCAATAATAGCTAAAATAAAATTTGATTTAATAAAATTATTTAATGATTATGTTAGAAGATATAACTTGTAATCAGTAGGATAATCTAGTAGTAGCGAACCCGTAATACAAACAAGACTTAGCGTAGGTGATCGTTGGTTACTACAACGAAATAAAAAATATAGGGATAACACGACTAACAATCCGGAATTAGATAATTATTTATCTACTAATTATAAGTTTCCTACTGAAAGTTTAGTAAGTAAAAATTTTCAAATCCTTGACTGGTGGAACCGACATCAAAATATATATCATGTATTATCAATTATTGCTAAAGAGTTGATGGCAGCACCTGTTTCCACCGTAGCGGTTAAGCAAGTTTTCAGCATGAGAGGCAATATATTGGAAGCGAGATGATCTTCATTACATTCAAACGCTTTAGAAGCAACGACATGTGTGGATGATTGGACTCGAGCTGATCTGAGGCAACAAGAAGATGCCCCCGATGACTTTGAAGACTTGTTCGACAATGCATCTGCAAGTGCAAGCGGAACGGGAGCTGAAAAATCAACATAAACTGATAATGATGATTAATGATAATTGATCAACAAGTAAATAATTATAAATTTCAATGGGAAACTATCTTAAAATTATAATGGAACTACGTGAGCTTTGATTCCTCTCACCCCTGGAGGATACGTATGCAACTTAAATTTTTAAAAATTTAAGGTCATGCTCTTTAATATTTTTTTAAATTCTGGAAATAGAATTCAGACCACTAAAGATAATGATTTCCTTATCTTTTATGTACAACGTTACAAAAGCAGTAAATATCAAGCAGTACAATATGCTACCTGTTTTTAAATTTATTTTTAATTTTATGTAGTTAAGAATTTTATTTGTAATTTAATGTAATCTAAATTCATAATTTTAAATAATTTTTTTATCTCATATTTTTTAAAAATATTTATTAAAATTTTAAAAAATTTTAAAAAAATAAAAAATTTGATTCCAACCGGAACCGAACCGAACCGACCGGTTCCGATTACGGTTCCAGTTCCACATAAGTGTGGAACCAGAAACCGGACCGGTAGCCCGGTCTACTATGGGATTTAGGAATACATGAGAGTAATATTCCGTTTAATTGAATATTTTCCGCTACATATTGCTCTCTAATTCCCAACATTAAGTGTATATATGATTTTTTCAAAAAATTATTATATCTCTCATTTAAAAGGGAGATTTATTAAAAAGGATTTAAAAAACCAAACCCCATTTACATTTACTCGAGGTTGGGAAAAAAGTTGGATTTAGCCCATCAAGTGTTAATTTGAATTACTTGCGCATGAGTGATGAACTTTGATCAAGGAATGTACTTTCATAAAGAGCATGTGTGTACATGAGAGAGAAAATGAGTGCTTTTTTCCTAACTTTTAACTTAAAATTATCTCTCTCAAATTATAAAGTATTTTACGAAAAAATTATATATTATTAATTTATAAATCATAAATTTTAAAATAAATATCATTATTAATATGTTTCGAAAAATAAAAATATATGTCAAACATGGCTGTAGACAATGATGCTTCCTTGACTCTCTCTAAGGAGAGTATACACACTTTCTTTAAAATAAGGATTTAATGATAATAAAATTTAAAAAACTGAGATTTGATAGGGAAAAAAAATTAGGAACCTATACTTTTTTAAAATCAGTGATTAGAAAATATAATTTTTAATCATTCTATATTTTAAAAACTGAAATACAATCTAAAAATTTAGAAGAATTCAGACCACTAAAGATAATGATTTCGTTATCTTTTATGTACAACGTTACAAAAGCAGTAAATATCAGGCTTATCATCAAATTGGCCACCATTGGTTCCATATATTCCCATAAAAGGATTTTACTGCACGTGTTTCCATATCAACCCCAAGAAGATCATCTACTTATAAAATCCATTCACTTTTTTTTTTTTTTTAACTCACCCAAACATGGCTGCAGGCTTGAGCATGCTGAAGCTTTCAGTTCTACTGAGTCTCTTTTCAAATCTGAACTTGGGTTTATGGCAAGAATCTTCAAAGGATCAGTTGAATAAATTTCCACCAACATGTAACAGAATTGAGTGTCCAAGCTTTGAGACTGTTCATGTCGGCAATGGCTTTGAAATTCGTCTCTATAACTCTTCTATGTGGATCTCAACTTCTCCTATTCAAGATATTTCTCTAGTTCAAGCTACCAGAGTTGGCTTTCTCCAGTAAGCTTCATTTCTTCATTTTCAATTATTAGTGATTGATTTTTATTTTTTGTTCATTTCGTTTGTAAAATTTTTGCTTAGATTAATTAGTGTTTTTTTTTTTTTTAGATAATTATGTAGTTTTAGATAATGAACCCACCCAAGATACAAGATTCGTGCTTTAATGTTACTGTGATAGCACAATCTGGATATCTAATCTGAAATAAGTCAGATTCTCGACATCAAGAATGAGGCCAGAGTCTAAGGTGGTTTGGTGAGATAATGTTGATGATCTCACCTTTTAGGTTCTGGGTTCGAATCAGGGTCGTGTTTTTTTATAAAAATCTGAGATAGTCGGGAGTTTTACCTGCTCCGTTTAAATCCCGGAGGGGTGGTTTGACGGCGCCCTCTCTTGTCCCCAAAAATTATTTATTCACCCCTACCTAAAATATATATATCATTGTCATGGACGATCATCATTTTATGGCTTTTGTATATATATATATATATATCCTCTTGCAGGCTATTTGACTACATTCAAGGGAAGAACAAGTATGAACAAACAATAGAGATGACAGCTCCAGTGATCACTGAAATTTCACCAAGCGATGGACCCTTCTGCGAATCATCATTCACTGTGAGCTTCTACATCCCGAAAGAGAACCAAGGCAACCCACCTCCGGCAAAAGGCCTCCATGTCCAAAGCTGGAAACCGACATACGTGGCTGTGAGACAGTTCAGCGGGTTCGTACACGACTCCAGCATCGGAGAGAAGCTGCTGCATTGCAAGCAAGTCTCGCAGGCACTGTCTGGGCTGCAGCCATTGAGAAAAGCCATGCAGGAGACTCCACTTGGGTTTACACTGTTGCTCAGTACAACTCTCCATTTGAATTTGTCAACAGAGTGAATGAGATATGGCTGTTGTTTGATCTGGTGGAGGATGGATTCCCAATTTAAGTTTTGCTAGAATCTGAGTTATATGAAGAACTGAGTGGAGAGAAATCAAAGTAGATGGATTCAGCTTTATATGGTTAATGTAATCATCTTTATTGCTGTATCATATGAAATGTTAAGGGATTAACTCTTAAATAAAGTGTCATCCCTTGGTTGGCATCATTTTAGATGGTTGGTTTGCTCAATGGTGAAATGTCATCCCTTGGTTTGCATATTAAAGACTAAGGGAAATGCTGGCACTTCACAACTTTTCAACAATAATTCCACATATAACAAGAATATGTTCCTTTACTAGGGTTGTTTCAATATATAATCAACATGCCTCAATCAACAGACTATTGAAAAACAAAAATTTGAGGCACCACTTCTAACCTGGCTAAGTCGTCGTCTACTAAAAACAGTTAGGATCCCCATGACCTAAAGATTACAATGACCAGAAGTCCGATCAAGAGCATACGTCTGGTTACTCCCATAATTTACAAAAATGTCAGAGTTACTATCAGAAGATAATTCAGTTGATGAATCACTTGCCTGCCTTAAATTCTCTCCTCCTCGTGCTTTGTTTAGAGATTGTGTTGACAGGTAAGAATCCAAAACATAGCCCTTCTCAGAAATGAATCTAGTCTGCGGCTTACTACTGGAGAAAGTCCTACAGCAAACTGTCCTGGGACTGGAAGATTGGGGACCATATATGTTGTAGAATGGATCTATGTTGCATCCATCAGCATAATCAACAGTACTAAAAGAGTCCCTAGCACTCTCAGTTGTGAAAGAAGCCTCATCTGAGCTTGTGAAAAGGGACCAATCACTTGATGTGACATCAGAAAACTCCATGCTCGGTGACTCAGCATAGCTTTCCATTACCGGCAACAAATTTTTGTGTGCACCGCTCCTTAGAATGCCGTTGGAAGTGTGATCAGTAAAGCCATTAATATTCTCTGGTCTGATTTCAGAAAATGACTCTGCTCCAACAAAATGGCTGCCTGAATTGCTTTGTTGTTGTCTCGAAGGCTTCTGACTTTTAGCCGCGGAATGCCTTGCAGAGGCTGGAACCTGTTCTCGCATAGCTTTCCCACTGTGTGCCCTCTGAGGACGGGGGCAGGATCTAACAGAAAATTTATATAAAATGTAAAATATTAATATTGAAGTGATCATATACAAATACGTAAATGGTAACAACAACTCACACAAAGGACTAGTTTAAAGATCATAAATACCAACAACTCAAATGTCTACCTCTTGTAAAATAAAATATATGCTCCTTCTGACATCACCTGGCTCATTGGCACTGAATGAACCTGTAAATAAACATACTCTGGAGCTTAGAATTCCACTTCACCAAAGTAATAATGATACTCATAAATCATATTTTAAACCAATCAACATTATTCAATCTTAATATTTCACACAAGTGTGGAACCCATAAACCATTTATGAGTGACTCCTATGCAGTTTTTCCTAAAAGAGAAGGGGCACAATTCACCTACATATAAACTAAAGTTCACTGGTTAATAGATTTCACCTTTACAACAAAAAAATATATAAAATGATAGAGAAGTGTTCATTGAAATGAGCCATCAGGTTAGTATCCATAAATCACATATGAATAATTATCAAAAATTCATCCAACACACGTCATAAAATGGGGATAGAGATTTACCTCAGTATCATCTATCCTGAACCAAGTGTCTTGCATATTTTTTATGTACGACACATAATGTCCAGAAAAAGACGCATTCTGTGTATCCAGATGTACAACAACGGCATAAAGCATGTAAAGTGGCGGAGTGTCGCTACTTCCAGTCATAAATGGGATCATATCCAGCAATTCCGGAAAAGTGATACATTTATTTATTTTCCCATATCTTCCCTCCTGATGAAGCAAAAGCCGAAATTGAATATTCCAACAAATAAAATCATGATAAACCTAAAATCATAACCGGGCAAGATAAACATACAGAGCATAAGACCAACCAAAAAGTGTAGGAGACTTGGGTCGGCCGAATACATTTTCGTACAGATCTACCAACCGCAAATCATTTAAAAGAGTTCAAAATAAAAGCTTTCAGTGACAACGAAACTGACTCATGGTTTAGGTGATTATAGTAAAGACAGAGAGATAAAATCAGTGCCAACGACAGAGTGACATATAGAAGGAATCCCTATTATCAATAAATTAAGGTGTTACCTGGAATCTCTTCAAGACAATCGTCAGGATGTTTGGAGCCTCATGTATACGTAACTGCTTCCTTGCTCGAACATATGCAGCACACCTTTTTATTAAATCATTCGAAGAGTGCAGGTTATTATACGAGTTTACACCATTAATGTAAACTTCTAAAAATGGACTTCAACAAGGTTATCTGACCTTGCACATTTATACATGTTTTCCCCATCCAGATCCTCAGGGCTTGTAAATTGAGTCAAAGCATCTTCCAATGACTCAACCCAACCAAATATCTCCAATGTGAGATCCATAATGTTTTCATACCGTTCTGACTCATGGTAACATCTCGAACACTTAACCTGATTGCATTAATTGAATAGTCATCATAACAGAATACCAAAAGAGCTAGTACAATAAAGATATGTCAGAACAAAATGTAAGATAGGTTTTCAAGGGAGATAATAGCAACAAAACCTTTGACCAAAGTCGTCCACCAAAAGTATGCTGTATAAAAGTTGTTTCTTGCAATCTGGGGTCAACCTTGCTCTCGCCACCAAGTCTCTCTAAGCATATGGATTGCATTGAACCAACTAGAAACCTAGAAAAAGACAACACTGATATATGAAAGAGTACTTGTTGGAGAAATGAAAATTGAAATTTCATTTTACAATATAAGTATGGAAGTTCATAATTCAGAAGTTAAATATATATAGAATTCAGAACTACATATGTAAGAACATCAGTGGGAAGAAGCAGATCCAGTATCTCTAGAGGAATAAAACCATTAAAAAAACAAATCAGCCAGCAGATCATCAAAGACCTTAAAAATTCATGTGCATCTTCCTGACTTCCATCCCCAATCTGGCAACTAATACTTCTCATATGTGAAAGGATTCTACCAGGAGACAGAGGGCCCCCACTTTCTCTTAACATCATTACATGTTGCTCAAGTTCACACATGAGACACCAATCTTTCCTGCAGCCTGTCACAAATAGAAGGTATGTCAATGTGCATGGTTATCAGTAATTAAAAAACTTGCAATGAGGGGAAATGAGAAACTTTAAGTACATGCACTTGAATGTGATCTCCGGAGCAAGTAGATAACAAGAGGCTTTGTGCAGGTTAAACACTGCAACACAGCATTAGCATAGCAACTGCATAACACAAATTATAATAAATAAGCTAATATATGAGATGAAAAGATGAAACACGAGGCCTTAAAACTTTAACGAGCACAAAGAGAATTCCAGATATTTATAATTCAAACAAGAATATCTATGTAATACAGTAGACTTTCCACGTGACATGTTGTCTATTAATTTATCGATTCTATGCATTACTTAACAACCAATTTGCATCATTATAGGTGCATTTTCCTAATCAAATTTCATCAGCCTTCAAGTCTTTCATACATGAATAGAACTTCAGAACTGAGATCAGAAAACCAAAATAAGAAATAAGAGGTACTCAAAATCAACAATTATAAGAGGTATGTATAATCAACAATCATCCATAAAATAGTACATGCATGCTATGTATTACAAGTTTTTTTAGAAATTCAGAAGCAATACAATCTCGAGATTACTATTTCAATTTCAAACTAAACCTGCAAATTGGGAAATTAATACATATTTAATTTCTAATCTATATGGACTAACCGAAACATTTTCAGTTCCCTTTATCGATATTCTATTCAGCTGATCCCACAAAGTCAAATTGGGAAATTAATACATATTTAATTTCTAATCTATATAGACTAACCGAAGCATATTCAGTTCTCTTTATCGATATTCTATTCAGCCGACCCCACATAGTGGGAAAAGGCTTAGTTTGGGGGGTTTATAGAGATTCTATTCCTAATCTGCAACAAGATATAGTAGAAGGCACAAGCATTACCTGTTCCCACAATTGATAAGGCCCCTGGGCGATAGGTCAAAGACTTCATATTGAAATAACTTCAGAAATTCTTCATAAGGAAACAACATCTAGTACAATAAAATAACAAATATAAATGAAAACTTCCATTGATAAATCAAGAACCCAGTAAAATAATGTAATCCGTGCAGCACAAGTCCGGTTGAATACACAATTCACATCTGACTATAAGTAAAAGGGAGCCAACCTTTAGTTTCCTGTGTTGATCATGCCGAAATTCAGAGTTATCCTGTCTGAGTTTAGCTGACTTCCTTAAACCCATCATCTTCATAATACCCATCCTTGAGACCCCATTGCTTCCATGTGCTGGGATGGCATCTCTCACTCTTGCTGCTTCTGCATAGCAAACAAAAGTTAGAAAAACCAGAGTAAAAGAAATATACAAGGGAAAAGTTCCAGAAAACCTACTTGATTCATCTGCAATCGTTCCTTTCCTCTCTGTTTCTGAGCATGACTGTTCACCAACCACTTTCATACATGATTTTTCCGATTTACAAATTTTTGTCCCCAGGGGATTCATTGCATTTCTAGCTTTTATACTTCCATTCGTTACTTTCATTTCACAACCATTCAATTCCATACTTTCAGCAAGAGATTTTTTTCCATTAGTAAAGTCAAGCTCATTTTCATGTGTGCATGTCTTGCACTTTCCAGAATATGAAAAGCTTGAAGATCCCCTTCTATTTCTCGGTTCAGATATGTTCCAACTTTGGCTCTGATAACCATGACTCTCGTGTGTAGAACTTCCAGTAGTACCTTGACCATAGGAATAACCATTAGAGCTGTTAAAATTGTGGTTTCTCAGTGTTTCTTCAGCACATACAGCAGAGGCACCAGTTCTTGACTGCATAAAAAAGTTTAGGAAAATTAATGGAAATGTATGACGATTAAAGAAAAACTGATGAATAAATAATTAACTTAAAAGCTAAGAACCTTATGCCTTAAAGAAGCTTCTTTTGATGAAAAAATACTAGATGAGGTTGCATCACTAGTGCTACCCCTTGAGATTTCATCATGAGAATCAAACACAATTTCATCTTCTCTTCTTGACTCTTTGGTGGATTTACGGTAAACCCGCTTGTCTGCAGTTCTCTCCAGCATGGAGGTTTGACACTTCTCAACTGTAGAACAATCCATACTAGCAGAGGCACCTCGGCCCACTGAAGGATGAATCACACCATCTGGAGATGCTTTCTCCATCCCTACCTGCTTATTGTTGTGCCCAGATAATTGCACTTTCAAGCTTTCATTAAAAGAATCATCATTTAAGCCAGCCAAAGAAGATGAGCTGGTTTTCTCCAATTGCTGGCATTCTTGCTTATGAGTTTGCCTCCAGTGAATTATCTGGCACTTCCCAGAACTGCAAAGAGCTTATCAGTCGGAATTGAGAAATGCCAAGAGATGTTTAATAACTATATTATAGTCTACACCAGCTTGTGATAAACACTTTTCAGATACATTTTTCTTTTCTCTCCTTTTGTTTTTAAAAAAAAAGAAGTTAACCTAATGAACATTGAAATATGACTAAAAGAAAATACAAGTATCAAAATCTGATAAGAAAAAAATAAACAATATAATAAAAATAATAACTGGTGGTGCTAAGTGCAACAGAGATGCTAAATTGTCATTATATTCCCTCGACATGCTAAAAATGAGACACACCACTAAAGCCAATAGTTACATGGCTAAGAACAACAAAACCGAATAGAATTTGTAACAGAAATACACATCAACCAAGAAATCTCACCTAGAAGATAATAAACAACAGAATTGCCGTGCATACATATATCTGTCAAATTATTAGGCAGTTCACGAGAATTATCTTCTATCCATGACATAAGATTTTCAACCAAGAATGCAAAGGGGTAACTTCCACCCAGGTACAAATTAGAGTGCGGATTTTGGTGAGAACTATTTTAAGTTGGGCAACTCTTCCTAATGTAGGCACTTTGAGACAATACAGTCCAGATCTATCTCAAGAAGATGCTACCTTAGACAAGAATGCAAGGATAAAAAATATAAATTGATGATAAATTTTACAGCAAAAAAAGAAGTAAAATATACCAATATCGGACAGATTTGCATCTGGAGCAGCGAGTTGTAGCAGGAGCAAAGCATCTGGCACACACATGAAATCCATTTTTTGATGTAGGCACAGTAAATTGAGTTTTTGATGTAGGCACATTAAATTCATTTTTTGATGTAGATGGATGAAATTCATTTATTGATGTAGGCACAAGAGGAGTGACATCGACAGTAGGGATTCTTTCCACTCTAAGAGCCTCTTCAGCAGCCAGTTGAGCAAGCAAACTTATCCTCCCCCTCTTCTTTGCAGCCTCACTCCATTTTCCAAGCAAGACATAAGCAACCAGAGGAAGCACAACCAAGACCAGAAACAGGACAGGTACATCAGCTTCCCTTGGCTTAAGCATGTCCTCACCCACAAATTCATGTCCAACTTACTCTCAAAACCACTACCCAGAAGATAGTCTCTGAAGCTACATGTGACCAGGAAAATCTATATCTAGGACCAGCAACATGAATGTAGCAAGAATCATGCTCGTGACGCAATCCTCACAGGTTTTCTGATTCATAATATAGACAAAGGTAGCAATCAGAATCGAAAAACGAACATGGCATCATTCTTTATAAGCAGTGAACAAACACATGCAAGTGCTTCTCTGTATGTTATGTGTGGGATTGCAAATAAATAAAAGTTATCTACCCAAATTTGTAATTTTGAAGCATCTACATTAACTATCTACTCTGCATAATGATAATTGAAGCAAAATTCCTACTTCCAGATTTGGAATAGATCATAAAGAAGAAAAAATACATGATCACATTTTTATAAATTCTTCCAAAAATGAAGATTTTGGAAAAAAAAAAACAATGAAGCAAGCTCTGTGCAATATTGAGTCCAGAAACTCAAGTTTTTGTTTATATCAAATAGAATCAATAGAGAAAAAACTCTATGTTGGTCCAGATCAATATAAGGTAGTATCTGACCACTACTCCATAGACTATATGACCTTGAGAACAACAGATAAATCAAAGTCCACAAAGACAATTTTTCCAGTCTTAGCATATGCCCAGGTTCTAAAAGTAATCATATGAAGAGCTTCACCAGTACTATTTATACAGATGATCATTCATAGCACTTAGAAGTCCTAACCTCTGCCAGCGGCAGTGCCCTTGAGTCACTTAAGGTATGATTTTATGTTCCACTTTTGATTGATAAAAATTATATCAAACAAAAATTTTACCCTACAATGTTCTCCTCACTGTCATCTACAGAAAAGGAGATTTAATCTCAAGCTTGTTACCACAAGTACAACACACCCTGGCATATAGAAAGAAGATTCCTGACCGTAAAACACTCTCCCTCGATATCTTCTAGATAAAAGACCTTAAATTCATATTGCTTTGAAGTGGACAATCACCTTTGGGGGAGCAGCTGACCGGGGCAGAGGTTTATACACCTTTGGAAAAATAAAATCCAAATCCCCACCAAAATCACAAGCCCTAGAAAGCAGTCTTTTAAGGCCTTCATGACTCTAAAACCCAGAATTTTAATAGGCCTAATAAACCTAGATATCAATGCAGAGTCTTGCATAAAACAGCCACTAACTGCACGTTTACCGAGAAATAAATAAATATAGGGTCAGATTCTTTAGTGATTGCTCAGTACACTGCTATTTTTTATGCCAAATAAGCAATGTTCTACAATTTCAGAAATTTCTCCGGCCCCTTGGTTTCCACACTTCCACATCTCAGAAAAAGCACCCTCCTTTGCATACTATCACTCACCCACACACTTTACAATACGAAAGTCCCAGCAGCAAACAACACCAAGAATTTTCAACTGCCTAATAATTGACTAAACAAATGCATCTAGTACACCATCAGAAGCCCTTGCAATTGCATAAAGAGTTTATTTGTGGGGGAAATGATTAATTTCTAGAGTAGAACACCCTTTGGAACTTAAAATTTAATTAACTAAATAAATAATTCCTAAATCTCCTTGCAAATGAGTATGTCTCAGGGTCTCAGCTCTAAAACTTTCAAAAATAGCACGCTTTCTGCCGAGAAACACCAAACATTTAACATATCAAAACATAAATCCAGCCCAAGAAAAGCAAAATGTTACGGTACTACATCACAAAGAGACCCATTTGAGCATACCCAATAGAGAGATACAGGAACTAGAGACAAACCCATCTCTAAAGCACTCACATTTCAACATAAAAAACCTCACAAAATTACCCAAAACAAAAGCCAGAAAATGCAGGCAGCGTTATTACAATACTTCAGTCTAACATCACAAGGAAAAAAAAAACACAAAATACATCCAGATAAAGTAAAACCCAGATGAAATATAGCTTTAAACTAACCTAAGATTCAAGTTCAAAGAAGTTTAAAACCTAAATGCAAAAACCAAGCCAAAAAAATAAAAAAATACAAAGTGGGTTTGGTTTGAACAAAAAGCAAAGCATACCTGAAATTACAAGAAAGAAAATAAATCTGAAATCTGTTCTGTTTTGTTGTGCCTTTCTTCTTAGCAAAAAAAGATTCTTTGATTCTTTAGATAGTAAGCAAGCACATCCCCTCTCTCTCTCTCTCTGTTCAGTTTTTTTGCTTCACTTCTCACAGTTCACACTTTGTACACTCACTCTCTCTCTCAACACTTTTATTAACATTTGGTATTATTATTGATCTCCTCTGTTTCACTCATACCTTTAGTCAGTCCTCTTTTAAGTAGACTTTCCACGTGGCATAAGAGGATTAGCTGAGAAGTGGAAACAGTGGGTCTCGGATGATGAAAAATGGGATGACTGGTTTTGGGCCGTTGGATAGGAGTAGTGAGGTCATGATACGAGTCAAAGATCAAATGGGGAAGAGTGGGACCCAATGAATGTAGGTTCCCAAGGATTTTTAACTGCGTGAAACGTGGACGGACGGGATCATTCTAGAGGATAAGTATAACGGTTGTGTCTTGTGTGACAGTGACTGCACGAATTTTTATACTTCTGTTAAAAGTTAAGATGAAATTGTTTTAATTTAGGATAATTAATTATCAACGATATATCTATCACATTATTAAAAATATATAATTTCTATTAAAAAAATTCACCCGTTTATCAAAATATAAAAAAAAAAAAAAAAAAAAATTGTATAGGATTAAAAAAGATATCAAACATTAAATATATTTTTCAAATTTTATACGGATCTATTAAAAAAAATTAATGTGAAACATTACTATACGAAATTGTCTTAAATTTATATTATTTATTTGCTTTTGCATTTGAACGTGTGACGTGTGAATTGTAATAGCATGCCTCAAGGTTCAATGAAGAGCTTGTATGATTTGCTACTCGTACGATTATTATGATACGTGAATCAATAATGATATGAGAGTGAATAGAGTCTATGATATCATGGCGTGTGATCATTTTTTTTTGGATTTATTGAAAATTCTGTCATTAAATCACATCTTCTGAACTTAAGCAGATTAAATAAAAACCTCGATTGTCTCCCTGAATTCGAATCCAGTACCTTAATGTGAGATCATGAACTTTACACCACCAAATCACGCACAAGCCAAATTGTGAAATCATAGCCTTTAGCTTTGATATGAGTTTTTTTTTTTTTTTTTTTGAAATATTGGAAATTCCGCTGTCAAATTACTCGACCCAGGTTTAAGTGAAATAAATAAAGTTTTCGGTTGTCCTATATTCTTACAAGAAAAGTACCTCATGAACTCGAACTCAATACCTAACAATCAAATTCTAAATTATTTGCTATCAAACCGTACCCCTTTGAAACTTTGATTTGAGTTATGATTTCTCTAATCATGTAACTTTCTTTTCAGTATCTCTTAATATATAGAAATTTGATATGATTTTGTTTTAAGAAATTAATGAAATTTTGAATCAAACATATTTTTGTTCAATTTTCAAAAGAAAACTTGTTTTTGTTGCCAACAAACAACTCGTTTGATTTTAGTGAAGGCGCACAAGTTTAATTTTTTTAGGATGTATTGTGGGAGTAGATTTTCATTTCTTTTGAAAATAAATATTTCTAGATTGATTTTCAACAAAAATACATCGTTGCGGATCCAAACTAGTAGACTTCTATTATTATATTAATATTTATGCACCAGGTAGTGCAATGTTGACCAAAAAAATTATTTATTTTTGTTAATATGTATTTTTTATACCATTCTATACTTAGAAGAATCTAATATATATTTTACATGTGCGTTTGTAATAACCCGAATTTCCGAAATAATTCTGGAAGATTCTCGATTTGAAGTATAGGTCTCGAAACGAGATGATGTTAGAGAATAAAAATTTAAGCATTGAAAAATATGTTGAAATATTTTAAAGTGAGATTTCGTTGCATTGGAAATCACATAACTCTGATTTTTGATTATTTGGATAGGTCTTTCAAAGACGAACAACTTTCGTATTGACCACTTTTTGAAATTTGCATTAGAAGAGACTCAAAAATGTAAATTTCTGAGATAGTTCATTATTATGTTCTTTTATAATTTTCTATAAAAACCCTAAGTTTTCAGAAATTGTAAAATTCCAAAAATTATCAAACACCCCCATGACGTCTTGAGAGGGATGTTGATCGGTGAAATCACACACGTTACGCAAGCGCACATATCGTTAAAGTAGTATAAAATGTATCGATCCCACGATGACTTATTACTTATGCTATTAATTATTGAAGCTAAATTTATACAAGTATATAATTAAAATTGATTGTTGGTAGGATGGTGATTTCATCTAAAAAAATAAGTAAATAAAATAAAATAAAGGTAAATTCTAAAAATAATCAATAATATGAAACTATTTAGGGTTGTGAATCCTTCCACTATTCTTCTAAAGATGAAGTGATTATCTTATATTTGTGTAATATGTTGGTTTATTAACCTGGAACACGAAAATATGCAAAAGCCTCTGTCGATGGTCAAATGCAAACACCCAAAGTAACCCAATTAACTATATGTCTATGTTAATTAAGAAACTCTGAATTCATTAAGATCAAGTTCCAATTATGGCTACCCACGCCCGACATGTATATGTCTATCCTGGAAGGAAATCTCTAAGGTGAGATCGTGAGCTATTGAGTCTAAGGCTGAAACCTAAAATCCCTTCGTCAAGTTCATTTTAAGTTTACCACATCAAATTTATTGGTGGCCATTCAATAAGAAGCATTAAGATTAAGACTCAATAAATAAATCAAAGCATCATACAAAACACAAGATAAATCAACTTATAAAATCATTGATATTGGAATTCATCACAACCCTAGATAATGTATTTAGTTACAACACATACCTATGATTACTAAAGAAATAAATAAACAAAAACATCATAAAAAATAAGAAAACTAAAAGTTAAAATAATAAAATAAAATGTTGGAATTATGGGATCCACTTTTAATAATTCAAATATAGAAATCTCAATTTATTATAATATAAAAATTATCAGTGTTATCCGATTAATTAAGTCAAACCAGCCATAAAGGCGGTGTTATTATTTGTCCATAAACCAGCCATATAGGCGGTATTCATCTGTCACCTAAAGACCGACCATTTAGGCGGTATCTAATTATGTCAAATAAGTAAAACCAGCCATATAGGCTGTATCAACATTAATCAATATTATTAAATTACAATTTCTATATTATAAAATAAGTGAGATTGATCTATCTTATCATATTAAAAGCTTCACCCTTTATTCCAGCAGAAAAAAGTTACCTACTCATGTTTGAATAAAAATAGACAGAATTTTATTACTAAAAAAAAAATACAAGAAAGCTGAAAAATAAACACACAAGACACTCTCTTCTAAGTTTTCCAGAGAAACCCCAGAAGAAAGCATGAAGAATTCCTCAAATTTGGCCTGCTATTTATAGGCATCAAAATCGTTCAGCGTCCCAACGCGCAGGTCTTATGCATCACGACGTGTGCTACAGTTGAAGACGTGTGTCACTGCTGCAAACTTTCGGCTTATGATTGATTCGGCGTCGCGACGCGACAAGTCCTCGGCGTCACGACGCGCACGTTATACTGGTTTGCCACATTTTGTTTTACCACGGGTCGCGACGCGCAGATGCTTTGAGTCGCGACGTGCCATAAAGTAAAATTCCTATTTTGCCCTTATTTGTTCCAGAATTCATCGTTTTAGTCCCGAGTTGATTCCATAAAGTCCCAATATTATTTATATCTGTAAAATAACCAAAAACACATCAAAATGCTCACAAGACTCGAGAAACTTACAAAATATTAAGTAAAAGAGTCGATAAATAATGATATATTTTTCGCTTATCACACCCTCAAACCTAACATTTTGCTAGTCCTCGAGCAAAACAAACAAAACAAAATGAAATAAACAACTTAAAACTAAATTAACCTAGGAACTTTCGTAGGGATCACAGTTGCATTTAGCGTATGCAACAAGCCTTTAAACCCAAGGTGTCCATAGTTGATGAGTTGTATTCTCGTGAGGGTTTACAACGATGATACCCACAAACGTCAATCAAATGTACAATCAATCACACAAAACTAGTTAAAAGAAATTCTTATCCAAGTTAGCAATTGTTTTTTCTTTCTAAATTACCAAATAAGTAAATTCTCCGATTATTTTTACCATTCTCCATATACACAACTAACATGGTATTAATCAATTCATTGTGGCCCACAATATTCATAAGTGTAGTTGAAAAGAGAGTAATATTTTTGTCTTAAAGTTATATCAGAATTCACACCCTTTTGGCAATTGAAATTTTATTTAATTTTATTTATTATTATTATTTATTTTATTAATTTATTTTCTTTGAATAAAAATTTCATCGCTTTTAGGTGCTACTTCCAATAAATTAAAGCACTGAATATTACAAACTTTTCATAATCATGGACCCGGGTCTACCCGGACCCGGATCGTCCAGGTCCATGCGGATCCGGGCCGGGTTTGGGTCTCCTTGTCATGCCTATCTGAGAGTTCTATCAATTTCTGGGTCAAGCGGACTGATTTCAAAGCTAAAGCTTCTGCTTCTTCTCATGTAGTGTCTGAAAACCTGAAACACAAGAAACAATAAAAATAAGTAAAAATCTTATACACAAGTAAAGTATCTAACCTCGAAATTAATAGTAAAAGATAAATAAGTCCCCGGCAACGGCGCCAAAAATTTGATCGGTGAAATCACACACGTTACGCAAGCGTACGTATCGTTCAAGTAGTATAAAATGTATCGATCCCATGAGGACTTATTACTTATGCTATTAATTATTAAAGCTAAATTTATACAAGTATCTAATTAAAATTGATTGTTTGTATGATGGTGATTTTATCTAAAAAAACAAATAAATAAAACAAAATAAAGGTAAATTCTAAAAATAATCAATAATATGAAACTATATAGGGTTGTGAATCCTTCCACTATTCTTCTACAGATGAAGTGATTATCTTATATTTGTGTAATATGTTGGTTTATTAACCTGGAACACAAAAATATGCAAAAGTCTTTGTCGATGGTCGAATACAAACACCCAAAGTAACCCAATTAACTATATGTCTATGTTAATTAAGAAACTCTGAATTCATTAAGATCAAGTTCCAATTATGGCTATCCACGCCCGATAGGTATATGTCTATCCTCGAAGGAAATCTCTAACGTGAGATCGTGAGCTATTGAGTCCAAGACTGAAACCTAAAATCTCTTCATCAAGTTCATTTTAAGTTTACTACATCAATCTTATTGGTAGCCAATCAACAAGAAGCATTAATATTAAGACTCAATAAATAAACCAAACCATCACACAAGACACAAGATAAATCAACTTATAAAATCATTGATATTGGAATTCATCATAACCCTAGATAATGTATTTAGTTACAACACATACCTAGGATTACTAAAGAAATAAATAAACAAAACATCATAGAACAATAAGAAAACTAAAAGTTAAAACAATAAAATAAAATACGGGAGTTAGGAGATCCACTTTTAATATTTCAAATGTAGAAATCTCACTTTACTATAATATAAAAATTGTCAGTGTTATCCAATTAATTAAGTCAAACCAGCCATAAAGGCGGTGTTATTATTTATCCATAAACCAGCCATATATGTTGTATTTATATGTCACATAAAGACCGACCATATATGCGGTATCTAATTATGTCAAATAAGTAAAACCAGCCAGACAGTATGAACATTAATCAATATTATTAAATTACAATTTCTATATTATAAAATAAGTGAAATTGATCCACCTTATCATATTAAAAGTTTCACCATTTACTCCAACAGAAAAAAGTTACCTACTCATGTTTGAATAAAAACAGACAGAATTTTATTACTAAAATAAAAAGAAAATACAAGAAAGTTGAAAATAAACACATAAGACACTCTCTTCTAAGTTTTTCAGTGAAACCCATAAGAAAGCATGTAGAATTTCTCAAATTTGGCCTGCTATTTATAGGCATCAAAATCATATGGCGTCGCAACGCGTAAGTCTTCTGCGTCACGACGCGTGCTACAGTTGAAGACGCGTGTCACTGCTGCAAAGTTTTGGCGCATGATTGATTCGGCGTCGCGACACGCACGTTATACTGGTGTGGGAACACAGGAACTGGGCGACGCATGCTGTCCCAGGTTCGCGGCCCGGTCGGGAGTACGGAGTAGTCACGGGGGACTAAACCGGAGAATAATAGAGTCGCCACCCGATGTGAACCGGGAAAATGAGATTTAAGGCCACACTCACCCCTCGCAAGGGAAGACCTCAAACCGTTGGGTTCGGAATGGTCCATTACTTACGCCACTTGTAATGAAAGGATTTATAT